>CATKHM010001070.1:0-11526 GCA_949751825.1 Blepharisma undulans | reverse complement strand
AACTCAAATTGCTTAATCACTACGAGGAGCAGTCGTCAAACATTAGTTCAGTTGATAAGTTCTTTACTTGGCTCTGTATTTGGATTGCTAGGAAGCATTGGAGGAGTGATGGGGATGTCTGAGAAAAAGATGATAAAGATATCGAAAATCAAAAAGGCAAAAGCAAAAAGCAATCAATTAGCAGAATTTGGAGAGAATATTGAATCAACTTTCAACGATATATACTCACAGCATGTAAATGATAAATGCATTGACGATAATGATCAAACTGATCACACAATTGTTTTCATGTAAATTTTGTGGATAAATAGTAATTTCAATTATTGCACTTATTTTAAAATCTCTTGTTTATTTTAGATTAAGTATATCTGTAAAATAAATTTTTAATGCAGTATGCTAATTTAATAATGAGAAGAGTTCATTTGCAGCTTCATTTTTTTTTGCTATTTATTTTTCCTTAATGTGAATGAGCTTTGATTAAAATTTCAACAATATTATCGGAGGTAAAATTTAAAAGAAGTAAGAGCTTAAAATAAATAATAAGAAAATAATTTTGTGTGCTATTTTTAATTTTAATTCGAGATTTATTATAGAATAGCTTATCGAAGATTCGGTAAATTATCATGTGATGGGTAAAAAGTATCCTATTATAACCTAAATAGTGCATAGATTAATATTTATCAATATTTTGCTTTAAAACCAATTGCTCACTAGCCAATTGATACCATTTTTATAGTAATTAGTTATTAAAACCTTATCAGAAAATTAATATGAACGAAGGAAAAGTGTCAGAGTTATCAAAACATGGAATTTTAACAAGATTTTTCTTAGTAGTCTTAGGACTATGTGGATCTACATTAATGATTGCAACTATTTCAATTTTATCATCAACTGATGATAATTGCAACGATGCTCCACTAAGAGAGTGGCTAATTGCTTTAGCAGTTATCTTAGGGGTAGCTTCACTTCCTACAGTTGCCACAGAAATTTTTTTGTCAGAATGATTGGAGAGAAAAGCATTTCGAAGTTGCTATCATGCTATTCTGACTATTGAAACAATGATTTACTTTGTATGGATGGCTGTTGGTGTTTACTTTATAATGGATGATGATTCTTGTCGGAATCAATTTGAAGATGGATTTGACCTTACCTTCTTTATATTTTCGGTTTCATACATTGGAGCTTCTACAATTATTATGGGTTTGAGCATTGGCATTTTATATAAAATGGATATAACCAAAGAAGAATATAATCCTCTTTCTTAGTTGTATAACTAAGATTTACTTTAGTACGACTAATGAATAATGAATTGTAAATGGCTTAAGGCTTTTATATTTTAATAACATTTTCGTTAATGAATACTGATATCTCATTGAAACAAAATTAAAAATTTATAGAAAGGCAAATAATTGAAGTTAATTAATAATTGATAATAATTTAGAATTAATATCTATTCTAAATATTGTCACAAAAGATAAGCAAGAAATTTTCTTAATATTTTAATAAAACTTCATATGAGGCGCTTAAATTTATTAAATATGATACCATCGCAATCTCGTATCTTTTGAAGTCAGTACTCTTCACTTCCTGATGACTTTCTGAACGATTTGGTTGAAGAAAACCAGCAGCCTGTATCATGAAATGGCCTCTGAGATAACTGAAATCCTCCAAACCCCAGTTTTTCTCCTTCACTCCATTGGGGAGAAGCACTAATAGCTTTGAATATTCCTCAAGATCGAATTCACATGGGTCTTGACAAAGGGCCATTGCTTCCACCGTTTGACTCTTCAAACGTCAGCTTACTAAAGGATTCTACAAAAGCCTCAATCCTCCTCCTTCAAGTGATAGATATTTTAAAAAATCAAGAAATCAAAGCGCGCGATATGACTGGAGAAGTGATTTTGAGTATGCATTCAAAAGTTTGAAATCAATGGACTTTTTATGAAGGATGTGTCATTCTACTGCAAAATGTTACTGTTTTGCCAGGGCATGTGCTGAACGTCACATTAAATAATGTTGTTAGAGTGTTCCAAGACATTCAAATTGCATAAAAATTAATAAAATTAGATTTCATTAGTAATTAATGCATAGTTACCTAATTATGTCTGATGGAACTTATTAAATGCCACCTAATTAATTGAAAATTATAAAAATAGCTTTGACCAAAGCATGATAATTTCAAATTTTTAAATTATTTTTAATAAATTTACATTTGCCACATTTTAATATCATAAAAGTTTCATATATCCGACTAATAAAATATAAAATGTTCTTGCTTTGGCTATTCTATCCTTATTTACTGAAATTTACTATAGCTTTTGAATTCAAAAAATTCCCATCAATTGGCCCTCCTCCAGGCCCAAGAAAAGGAGTTGTGATGGAAGCAGTTTCGTTTTATAATTCACTAATAGTATTTGGTGGATATGAAAGCCACGAAAAGGTCTACAACGATATTTGAAATTATAATGCCTCTTCAAATTCATGAAATGAAATGTTTTCCTCAAATGAAAATGATCCAGGTATTTAATATTTAGTTGGGAGATATTCAGGAGGAGGATTTTATCGATATAAAAGCCAAGAGTATTGCATATGGGGTGGAAACTCGTTGCAAGGACAGCTTAATGATATTTGATGCTTCCACTTGTTATATTTTACATGGAGAGAAATATCAACATCTGGAGATGTTATAATTGATGCCAGATATAAAGTTGGATACTCTTCATGAAATGATACTGAAACAACAATGTTTGCAGTGTTTGGCGGAATTTCTTCAGAATGAACTAGCCATAGCTTATTCATGTAATCTAGAATTAGATTGAATACTGATAATTGAACATGAAATGTGCAACCTTATCAAGGAGATCTTCCTGGAGCTCAAGAAGATCCTACATTAATCTATTACTCTGGCTATCTTTATATGGTTGGAGGAATAGCACCTTATAATTCTAATCCTTATGCTCCAGCCTTTTTTCGATATAGTCTTGCTTCACAAACATGAGAAAATATTACAAATAACGATAATATATTTACATTCAGATCTCATGCTAGAGGAACGCTGATTGGAAGCACTTTTTTCCTTGCTTTTGGGCTTAAACCAAACTCTAACGAAGAGCTGAACACTGTTTACAAAGTTTCTTTAGATGATCCCAGCTTTGCATGAAGTCTTGCTCAAGTATCAAGCGATGAAAGTGACAGGATAAGAAGAGACTCGTATGGACTTGGAGTTCTCGGACATAAGGCTTATCTCTTTGGAGGCACAAGAGACCAAGTTCAAAGAAGCAGTTTAGCCATTTTTGATCTAGACACTCATCCTATTCAATATAAATATTATAAAGGATATGATAGTCCAGGGCCAAGGATGTATCATTCGATGAATCTAGTTGGGGGTTTTATACTTGTATTTGGAGGAGAAAGAGGAAGTGAGAAGTTAAATGATTTGTGGAAACTTGACACAACTACTCTCACATGAGAATTTATAAATGCCGGAGGAGATGTTCCTGTAGCTCGCTCTAAACACGCTTCAGCTTCTAAAGGGGATATTTTGATTATTTGGGGAGGAGATAGTGACCAAGGCTATTTGAATGATGCCTATATTTACAGTTTAATTACAAACTCATGATATTTGGTTAATTATAACTCCGGGACTGTTCCAAGTCCGAGAATTGGAGCTTGCATGGGAATTGACTATTCGACAATTTTCATATACGGAGGACTCACATACAACGGCTTATCAGACGAACTTTGGCATCTTAACTTAGGGACAGGATCTTATAAATTATTGGACAGCAGAAATTCTAAAGGTGCAGGTCCTATATATATGGCGACATGTAGATTTTCAGCTGATAGAAAATTCAGATTCTATGTGAACGGCGGAATTGGAGAAAATGAAGTTCCATCAAATGGCAACTACATCTTTTATAAATCCACGCTGAACTGGGCTAAACTCTATCATGATGAAACTGATTTGACATATGCAAGAGGCAATACCAAAATCTTTAAAGTAAATTCAAGATATGTGCTGCTTGGAGGAGAAGGGATTGAATATCCAGATAAAAGCTGCTACTATTTTAACACAACAACGTCGAGTTTTTACAATCTTGGCGAGTTGCCGAATTATATTTTCGCTTCAGCTCAAGAGTATTTTGGTAGCAAAATTTATATTCATGGAGGTGGAGGAGCTATTGGAGCAAACTTGAGACGAAGAGTGCCAGTCAACACCCAAATGTATGCTGACTTGATATCTGCTTGCAATCCAGATGAATTTTGCTATTGAAAATGGTGTAGTCCAGGCACTTATCTTTTCAATGAGTCCTGCGCTATTTGCCCTTCAGGCACTTATCAACCGTATTATGGAGGCGAATGTTTGCTTTGTCCCAACGGAACGTACTATCCAGGAATCGGAGCAACTTCTCTTGATCAATGCTACCCATGTGACGAAGGAACTTATAGTGCTTATGATGGAGCTTCTTATTGCATTGACTGTCCAGTTGACTCCTATTGCCCCACAGGAAGCAGCTACTATGTATTTGAGCTCTCAGTTGAAAAAGAAGTTTCAATTCAGCCAAATTTGTTGCAGGATAGGAGTAAAGACTCCAGAGAGTATTCCACAAACATACAAATTGCAATAGCAGTTGTAGGTTTCACAATACTATTTGCCCTGGTCATAATCGTAAACAGGATGTGGATTTTTACGAAATTTGACCTTTATTCAGCACAGCATAATCACGTAATAAATGCCCCGATGTATCTTAAGAGCACTCGAATAGGTGGATTTTTTTCATTGATTTTTATTATTCTAGCAGTGATGATTATTGCTTCCCTTCTCGTTGATTTTTCCATTAATAATACAATAGAGACAAAGACACTAGTCCCTCTCGTTGTAATGGATAAGGAAGTATCAAAGTTTGTGACTGATTTAACAATCACTATCACTGCCATGCACTATGGAGCTCCCTGTGTGGATGAATACGGCAATTGCGCTGATACAATCACAGCTTCTTATACGAATTTTGATGGTATGTGGAATGAATTGGTATGCACAGATAATGGCCAAGATTGTGAATTGAGTATTACATGCAAGAATTGCGAAATTAATACAGGAGCTTATATGGAGTTTAAATTTACAAACAGCTCCAGTTATTCTGCTGGATGAATAGCTGCTGTCAGTTCCAATTCGTCAGTTCCTGATTCACTAAGTAGTTATCAAACAAGGCTATATCCTGAGTCAGGAAAAATATTCAGAGGACCTTCACCCACTGTTCTGAACTTCGACTTGACTCCATCAGTAATTTTTATTTAGTATTATAAAAACACCGATTCAGGTTTTGATTTGACTGGGTATCATGTTTCAACATATGGCTCTCAAACTTCAGGTTCCCAATACACCACTAAAGAGTAAAAAATATCTAGACTTGCAATTTCCTATGACTTGTATCTCGATATTAATTTTTTGAAAAATTCCAATTGCTTGATTACGACAAGAAGCAGCCGCCAAACACTAGTTCAATTGATAAGTGCTTTGCTTGGCTCTGTCTTTGGTTTATTAGGAGGCATTGGAGGAGCAATGGGCTTTTCTGAAAAGAGATTGATGAAAATCGCTGAAATCAATAGAATTAAAGCAAAAACGAATAAATTGATAGAGGATGGGGATAGCATTGAGACTGCGCTTAATGATATATATTTGCCAAAATCAGCTGTGAAATGCATTGATGAAAAAGACTCGGAGAGTAATCAAACTGACCGAATGCTTGCTAAGATATAATTTTTAAGTCAATTTTGAAATATTTGTGATATTCTTGCGTTGTTTCTTTTTACATAAATACTGGGTTTGCGCTTTGAACAACTTATTTAATTAGTCATGATTAAAATCAAAAAGATTATTTTTAATCTATTAAGTAATAGCCGTACATCTGTTATATATTATAATTAGAAAATGCTAAATTTATCAATCTGAAGCAAAATCTCTGTGTCTACATCTCATTAAGAATCACTCAAAGAATATCTACAACTGAATCTCAATTGACTCTTTTAAGTACTTTGAGTTAATCTTTGAGCATTGTTGAATTTACCATGTCTCAAAAATCTTGAAAAGCTGACCTTATAGCATTCATTCACATGGCTGCTTTATTAATCGCTCTTTCTCAAAGATTTCCTTGGCTCAGGTCAAAATTCCGAAGTTGATTTATCAGCCTGGAAAATAAAGCCGAAATTTCTAAAACATGAATAAGAATGAAGATGCCTCTTAGTCATATATGTAGCACAAGAACAAATTAGCCACTTTGATATGGGCTATATTAAAATTCGCACTCTAGTAAAATTGATTCTTTATTAAGGAATAATTTAATATCTTTTTTGTCGTTTTTGATCAATATTAATTAATGTATTATAAAAATGTTGATGCTGGTTTTTTTTTATTCTTACTTACTGGCAAATACATATGGATTAGAGTTCAACAAGTTCCCAACAACTGGCCCTCCGCCAGATCCTCGAAAAGGAGTTGTAATGGAATCGATCCCGTTTCACAATTTTGTAATAGTCTTTGGAGGATATGAAAGCCGTGAAAAAGTTTACAGCGATATTTGGCATTTTAACGTGACGTCAAATTCATGAAATGAAATGTTCGCTACTAATGAAAAAAGTCCAGGTATTATATATTTAGTGGCAAGGTACTCAGGAGGAGGGTTTTATCGATATAAAAGTCAGGAATATTGCATATGAGGCGGAAATTCATTGCAAGGACAGCTCAATGATATTTGGTGCTTCCATTTATTTTACTTTACATGGAGGGAAATAGCAACGTCTGGAGACATTATAATAGATGCAAGATATCAAGTTGGGTACACTTCTTGAAATGACACAGGAGCAACAATGTTTGCTGTGTTTGGAGGAATTTCAATGGCTCGAACAAGCAATAGCTTATTTATGTAATCTATATGCAGACTGAATACTGATACATGAGCATGAAGTGTCCAACCTTATCAAGGAGATCTCCCTGGTGCTCAAGAAGATCCTATACTTACGTACTACTCAGGCTATCTTTTTTTGGTCGGAGGAATAGCTCCTTATAACGCTAATCCTTACGCCCCAGTCTTTTATCGATATAATATTTCATCTCAAAAGTGGGAAAACATCACAAATAACGAAAAAATTTTCACCTTTCGATCTCATGCCAAAGGAGCATTGATAGGAAGCACTTTTTTCCTTGCTTTTGGGCTTAAGCCAAACTCCAATGAAGAGCTAAACACTGTTTACAAAGTTTCTTTAGATGATCCCAGCTTTGCATGAAATCTTGCTCAAGTATCAAGCGATGAAAGTGATAGAATAAGAAGAGACTCGTATGGACTTGGGGTTCTTGGACATAAAGCTTACCTCTTTGGGGGCACAAGAGATCAAGTTCAAAGAAGCAGTTTAGCCATTTTTGATTTAGACACAAATCCAATTCAATATAAGTATTACAAAGGATATGACAGTCCAGGACCAAAAATGTATCATTCTATGAATCTTGTAGGAGGCTATATATTGGTATTTGGAGGAGAAAGAGGCAGCGAAAAGCTAAACGATTTATGGAAACTTGACACAACTACTCTAGCCTGGGCGTTTATAAATGCTGGAGGAGATATTCCAGCAGCTCGTTCTCAGCATGCTTCAGCTTCAAAAGGTGATATATTAATTATTTGGGGCGGAAATAGCAATCAAGGCTATTTGAATGATGCCTATATTTATAGCTTGATAACTAATACCTGGTATCCAATAGATTATAACTCTGGAACAGTTCCAAGTCCGAGAATTGGAGCATGCATGGGTGTTGACTACTCAACAATTTTTCTTTATGGTGGATTAACATATAACGGTTTATCAAATGAGCTCTGGTATCTAGATCTTGGCACAAGAACATATACTTTGCTGGATAGTGATAATTCTCAAGGGGCAGGGGCTATTTATATGGCGACAGATTTTCAGCTGATAGAAAATTCAGATTTTATGTAGATGGAGGAATTGGTGAAAACGAAGTTCCATCAAACGGTTACTACATTTTTTATAAATCTACATTGAAATGAGAAAAGCTTTATCATGACACAGCGGATTTGACCTATTCAAGAGGCAACACAAGAATATTTAAAGTAAATTCAAGATATGTGATATTTGGAGGAGAAGGGGTTGAATACCCAGATAAAAATGGTTACTATCTTAATACAACAACTGCCAGCTTTCACAGTATTGGAGAGTTGCCTGACTATACTTTTGCTTCAGCTCAAGAGTATTTTGGAAGTAAAATTTATTTTCATGGAGGTGGAGGATCCATAGGAACAAACTTGAGAAGAAAAGTCCCTGTCAATACTCAGATGTATACTGATTTACTTACTGCTTGCTCTCCTGATGAATCTTGCTATTGGAAATGATGCAGTCCAGGCACTCATCTTTATAACGGAACATGCACGATTTGTCCATCAGGGACATATCAGCCGTATTATGGAGGCGACTGCTTACTTTGCCCCAATGGAACTTACTATTCAGGCATTGGTGCAACCTCAATCGATCAATGCTACCCATGCGATGATGGGACTTATAGTGATTCCGATGGAGCTTCTTACTGTATTGACTGCCCAACAGATTCTTATTGTCCGACAGGCAGCAGCTCTTTCACATTTAGAACATCAATTGAAAAAGAGGTATCAGTTCAGACTAACTTGTTACAAGATCGCAGCGAGGATTCAAGGAATTATTCTAACAATGCACAGATTGCTATTGCAGTTTTTGGATTTGTGATCTTAATTATCCTTGTGTTTATTGCCAATAAGATGAATTTTTTCACTAAGGTCGATCTTTATTCAACCCAGCATAATCATAAATTGGATGCTCCAATGTACTTGAAAACTACAAAAATGGGTGGACTTTTTAGCATGATTTTTGTGATTTTGGCAGTGATGATCATTGCATCGCTGCTGATTGATTATTCGATTAATAATGACATAGAAACCAAAACTTTGGTGCCTCTGGTTGTCATGGACAAAGAAGTATCGAAGTTTGTGACTGACTTGACTGTTGGAATAACTGTTATGCACTATGGTGCCCCTTGTGTGGATGAAAATGGAAAATGCGCTGACACTATAGGGTTTTCTAAAGACAATTTTGATGGAATGTGAGATGAGCTTTTGTGTACGGATAATGGTGAAGATTGTGAATTGGTTTTAGAATGCACAGATTGTGAAATAAATACTGGAGCTTATATTGACTTTAAATTTACAAATAGTTCCAGCTATTCGGCTGGATGAAAGGTCTCAGTCAGATCAAATTCATCTATTCCAAACTCTCTAAGTAGTTATCAAACTATGCTCTATCCTGATTCAGGAAAGTTATTCCGAGGGTCTTCTCCTACAATTCTTAACTTCGATTTGACTCCATCTGTAATCGTTATTTAGTACTATAAAAACTCTGATTCAGGCATGAACCTAACTGGGTACCATGTTTCAATGTACGGCAGCCAAACTGCTGGATCTCAGTACACTACACAAGAGTAAACCATATTTAGAATTGCTGTTTCTTATGACTTGTTCCTTGAGATTAATTTATTAAAAAATTCGAATTGTCTAATAACCACAAGAAGCAGCAGACAAACTTTAGTTCAATTAATCAGTGCTTTGCTTGGCTCCGTTTTTGGGCTCATGGGGGCCATTGGAGGTGCTATGAAAACTGCAGAAAAAAGATTAGATATAATATCTGATAAAAGAAAAACTAATGCCAAAGCATTGAATTTGGAATTCAATTCTAAAAATATTGAAACTGCTCTCGACGATATTCATGTGCAAAAATTAAATGGTAAAAGTCTAGAAGAAATCTATGAAGAGCATAATCGAATGATTGCTCTTCTATAATTTTAAGCATTTTATTAAAAATTCAATTAGTTGAAAATTTACAGATATTCATTAATAAGAATTAGTCTGGCTGATATGCATAGCGTTTTTTAAATCTGCGTTCATATAATGAATCATTCAGATTGGCAATTTTATCAAGATCCTGAACAAATTGTTCAAATGGAAGCTCTTCTGGCTTCTCTTCTTGAATTTGCAAGAGATGGTAATTCTCTGATATTGTTCTTTTCGGCTGCCTTTTAAGCTGTCTTTCAAAATTATTTCTATCCAGTTTAAATCCTACTGACAGAGCTTTAAGTCTGCTTTTTGGATGAGAAACTGCACTTGGAGATCCTTGTGTTGATAATTCATTATTTACCTCATCTCAGCACTCAATTTTATTTCCACATAACGAATATTTTCCTCCTAAGTCAGCACTTTTTAGCTCAATTGGCGTATTTTCTTTCATCCCAACGATTTGCTTTTTTGAAAAGCATCCTTTTCTGAGATCAACTCTTGTCACGCATGGAGGACTTTTTTCTGTCTTTCTATTTCTATTATACTCATTAAGTACCAATAGTTTCCCTTGGTTTTCTTCTGGAGATCTTGAATTTTCTCTCAAAATTTGCTTGAAGGGTGATGAAAAAATTTTTGTTTTCTTGGATTGCTCAATTGTTTGTGCAATATAGGAAATTTGAGATTTTTTCAAGGAAGGGAGTTTGTGTTGGTTTTCCTTGTGGCTGTCTGGAGTTAAGTAGCGGATATTGTCTTTGGATTTTCTAACAAATTGAGGGGATTTTGAAGGTGGCCTTGGTAGAGCATGGTTAAGATAGAGTGGGCCTGGGCTATTTTTAAATTTTGGAGATGATTTTTGGGGAGTTTGAATAAGTAAACGTTGATTGTTTGCAGAGCTAAGCCGTTGGGGCTTCATATTAAGCATGGTTTAATTTTTCCATTTTAAAGCAAGCTGAAACAGTTTGGAACTGCTTAAAAGATTAGTCTTTATTGATAATTCATTTCAGAATCAATTAGATAGGCCTTTTATTATATAAAGTTAATTGAAAATTATTTATACGTTGAATTACCTTATTAATTGATAATATGCAAATTAAATTTTTCTTCCATTATATTCGTTAATTTTTCCAAAAATCTTAACTTTGTTATATCTGAATATAAAAGTCTTTATAAGAAAATGATTTGATATTAATCTACTGAATTTCACATGATGCTTTTTCTTTAAGCTGGCTCTGTAAAAATGCTTCTCCTTGCTGTATAGACTCGTGCAGTAGTCTGAGTACATGAAAATCGACATTTAGATCAGGCTCATTCTGGTCATCATGATAATTCTCAATGAAATGCACGCTACTTCGAGGGATTCCCAACTTCATAACAACACTTTCAATTTTCATATCTAAGACTTCTCTGAGCTCCTCTTCAGCCTTGGACCCGTCTTCAACTCTGTCAATATGCGTAAGTACAATTTGTGGGTAAAAATATCCTTTACTCCTAGCCAGTTGCATGATTTCTCTATAAAAAAGAGTCTCTTCCGGCCCATTGGGAATTTCTTCCAAACTTCCATCAAATACAAATAACAAGCAATGTGGCTTGTCAGCCAAAGTCGGATTTTCTTTCAAAATTTCAGTGGGAAATAGCTGTGACTCGCTTTTCCAAAACTCCC
>CATKHM010001069.1:0-11536 GCA_949751825.1 Blepharisma undulans | reverse complement strand
ACACTGACTGTATTTCAGGAGTTTGTTCAGCAAAAGGCCTTTGTGTTGGGATCGGATATGATAATACCACAACATGCACAGACGATTCTCAATGCAACCCAGGACTTTACTGCGTCGAAGACAACGTCCCTCTCCAATTCACTTGCCAACCACAAATCAAAATCGGCCAATCTGGCTGTGCTTCAGAATTTGACTGTGTCAACAACGCAAACTGCAACTTTACAATGAATAATTTTCCAGGTACTTGTGTGGCTTATTATTCAGCCCCTAATGGAACCCCAGTCCCATGTGCAGTTTCAGGATTTTCAAATTTCTGCCAGAGTGGAGCTTGCTATAACAATGGAGCAAGTGATTTAGGAGTTTGTGTTCCAGCACCAGTTTCTGCACAATTGCCAAGCTCTTGCATTTCAAGCAATTCTTGCACAGCTATGAATTCAATGAATCAAATGTTCCAAGGAACTTGCACTTGTGGATATAATCCTACTGGCACGAGCTATTGTTCAGCTCATATTGGAGATGCTCCTGGAAAAGCTTTCTTGACTGTTTCAAAGGTATTAATGGCTGCACCAGGAATCTTACAATGCCAAACTAGCAGAAGGCATTTCTCAGACTGTTTAGACAGAGTCGCTGCTACTCTTGGCCAAAATACCAATGTGTATTATTCAGCACTCCTGAACTTCACTAATTTCCCATTATATATCAACAACGACAACTGTGTGAAATCTATAATTACTTATGACTATTGGACCCATCTCCCACCTACCCCAGGTCCTCCAACTCCTCCTCACAACAACACGTCATCGTCTGGAATTTTAGCATTGGGCCTTGGCTTGTTCTTCGCATTTCAATAAGACTAATAGATCTTTAGAATAAATGATTAAAGTAATAGGGTATTGTCTTTTACTGGGCTGTTTACTTGCTTTTTGTGCATATCAAGCTATTGTGAATCGTGGAAAGATTGCAGGCTTTGTCGAATATATCACTCCTCCTAAGTACTCGCCAAAGAACCCGAAAGTAAGCACTGTTTCGAAAAAGTATATTACCCCAAGAATTAATAATGCAACAGAAATAATTGATTTTAATAGAGATTTTCCTGTTCCTCCTTTGCCTTTTGAATTAGATGATACAGATTGATTAAAGGCTGAAGAATTGACGTGCGAGCCGGAGTCTTTTGGATATTCTAGAGAAAAAGGGGAGCTAGTTTTCCCAGATTATATTTACCCAAAATGCTCTGAAGTAAACAAACAAAATGATACACGATTAAAAATTGATGACGGATACCTTTATATGGACTGCCCTGGAAAATTTAAAGGAAGATATGTGACTGGACAAGCCAATAAACAAAAATTGGCTACCCAAGATGAGCTTTATGACCTCTGAGAAGTCCACGACTACAAAAAGCCAACAAAACTCTCAGAAACAACTGAGTTCGCTATCGGTTCATGTGAAGAAAACCCTACAAAAACTTACAAAGAAGCTTACATGACTCCAAAATTCAACGAATCCGCTTATATTTCAGCAAAACAAAAAGTCAAAGGCAAGCCAAAAATCATATTTTTGCTCACCCTAGACTCAGTATCCAGACGACACTTTTTCAGAAAACTCCCAAAAACAATAGAATTTTTAAACGGACTTAATAGAAACGATGAGTATTTTGTATTTGATTTTAAGCTTCATAATATTCTTGGTGCCACGTCAGTAGGCAATCAGGTACCTATTTTTGCCGATAAAGAAAAATACACTGAAGATAGCGCAGGAAACAAAAATATTGATTATATAGGGGAAAGTGCTTTATGAAATGTATTGAGAGATCATGGCTATATAAGCTTGATAGGGTTGGAAAATTGTGATAATTATTTTCCTAAATCGTTAGGAAGAGTACCAAATGCTGATTATGTGATAAATCCGTTTTATTGTGCGGTTTATAAATATACAGATTATAAGCTTGATATAGAGTTTGCACTGAAACAAAGATGTCTAGGGGCTTATATGACTCATTATTATGCGTTGAATTATACTTATAATTTGGCAGGAATGAATCAAGGTGTAAATCAGTTTCTTTATCTGCATTTAAATGCTGCCCACGAAGCTACAGGGCTGCATGCAGCTACACTTGATGATGATTTGCCTGAATACATAGAAAAATTTTTAAATTCCTATGGAAAAACCCACGATATCACTATATTCCTAGGCGCTGATCATGGAATGCGATATGGGGACTGGTTTAAAGAGCTTTCTGCATACCAAGAACACAAACTTCCCAGCTTATCTTTAATCACAAATAGAGAATTTTTATCAAAATTCCCAAATGCATATGAAGCCTTATCAATGAACACACTAAGACTTACATCAAAACGTGATCTCAGAAAAACTATTCTATATATGGCAGGAATTGAAGAAAACACCGAATTCGGGGTAAATTTACTAAAAGAAGTATCCCCAAAAGCAAGAACCTGCAAAGATGCAGGCATAAAACCATTAGAATGTTCCTGTTCTCAAATGATGCCTGTCGAAAACCCTGACCCAGAATTTCAACAATTTTTATCAAGATTAAAAAACCTCGTAGAAGTCACCATAAATGCACAATCCTATGCAAGCCCAAAACACAGCAAAGGCTCTATCTGTCAAAAAGTCTATATAAAACAAATAGAAAAAGCATATTCTTTGCAAACTTCTAATGTCGAAGAATTTATCCGTCTTGAGATGTCTGTAATTGGGCATGAAAAAGTGAGATTTCAAGCGACTGTATTTGTGAGTTCTTATTATTCTGATTTATTGACGTATTCTTCTATGAGATATAACTCAAACGCAGAGGTATTTAGGTCGTCAAGAGTCAGAAGTAAAATAATAAATATATCAAGACTTGATAAATATGCAGGAAAATGTGAGTTAATTGCAATTAATGCGGGGTTGAGAGCGGATACTTGTTTATGTACTGATGAAGTAATGGAAAGTGAGCTTTTTGTGGATGAATAAGATTTTATTATAATGAAAAATTGATTTCCTTATATTTTTTAGTTAATTAATATCGATATCTATAATTATACTGTGTTGAATAATCCCAAGTGGGAGAGGATAATTCTGACCTGGAAATATAAACAAATTCATCTTCATATCGCTGAGAGTTTGTAGGAGATGACTGGGGAGAGCTAAATAACTTTTTGGCTGTAATCAGCCGGTGAGCTTGGCCATGGTCTCCGTAAATTGCTTTGAATTTGTCAGTGGTGGAGTAGTCGAAGTCAAAAGTGAATTTTCTTTTGTAATCTTCATGGTTTTTGTTGGTTCTTAAATCATAATCGACTAAAAATTGCTGCTGAGGCCCTAAAACACTTCCAGGTCTACAAACTCTGCACCATCCTATGAAATCTTCTGCAGGAAAACTATAATTTTTTATAGCATAGCAGCCTATCAACGTCCCAGTTCTTCCCAAGCCTGCTTTGCAATGTACAGCAACTGCGCCAACTTCATAGTCCACAATTTGGTTAAAATTCTCCACAATATCATCACTGGGACAGCTTCCATCTAGAAAAAATAAATCATAATGGTTAATCCCATACCTAATAAACCTCCCTTCATCATAAGTCTTCTCATTAAGCCGTATGACAGCTGAAATTCCTATTCTCTTAAATAAATTCACATAATCTTCTGGTGACCAATTTCCTGTTTCATAACTATTCGAAGGACAACTAAAAGCTAATAATTTTCCAGGAATAATTCAATTTAGGTCACCGTTTTCAATTTTCTCATGATATTCCACAAATTCTCTGTCAAAATTGTAATAATCGAACCAATTGAGCTGAATTGCTTTTTCAAGACCCCGCAGGCAGTGGAGAATTGTGCAGTCATAATAGCAGGGTCCGAATAAAGCGTCGCGAAATGGGACAAAGGGAGATTGTAAAGCAAAACGACGCCAAGCTTCATTTGCGGATTTTTTTAAAACGATTACTTGGAATGCAGAGATTAAAAACGCTGCATTTGCGCGTTTAGCTTGATCTGTGGAACAGTAGTGAAAAATTTGAAGGTTTTGATAGCGAGAATCACAGAGAAGTTTTTCTAAGTTTGAGCAGTATCGATGAATCATAGAAATATTCAATGGGCCAAAATCTTGGCAGAATCCGATATATTGGAGTTCCTGATTTGTAAATTACATCGTCAATGCTGAAACAGCAGTTATAATCGTCAGATGGTGGAGGTGCATAGTCACAAATTCAAAAAAGACGGTTTGGGATTATCTCCACTATAGAACTCATAACAATTAAATTATTTACAATAAATTTCAAATATGATAAGATAAAATTACTATTAGTATATTGCTATTTTAAAAAAGTATTAGATGATTTGAATCTAAATTTGAAATCCTTGAAAAATATTCAATTTATTAAAAAATAAATTGGTTTTTATTGAAATAAATCAAATTTTAAAATCAATATTTTTGCATTTAATTAGTAAAATTTGATGTAGTAGAAAAATTAATACTTATTTATTTTTAGTTAAATTTTATAAACTCTCGGTTCTTATTTGATATATTGATATCTCTTATATTTCGCTTGCAATACCACAATTTCAATATATCGTTCTGTAATTTTATTTATTTCATTTTTCAACCCCTATATATAAATGAAAAACCTTTCAATAATCTTTAAACAGTTTAAAACCAAGTTCCAGAATTCAGGTTACAGAAAAATCTCAAATATAGTAAACTTTAAAAGCCATACGTATTTTATAGGATTGACCTGTTTCAATCTATTTGCTGTATATTCGGTAATTCAAACGAGTAAGACCAATGAAAGGGATAAAAAATTCCGAGATAGTTTTGAAAAGTTTAAAAATGAAGTCAAACTTTATATGGACAATTCTTCAAAAAAAAGCAATGTAAATTCACGTGAAGAGCTCATGGATAAATTAGCTGAAAAAATTGTTGCAAAACTTCTTGGCGAAGCCCCCATACTCGTCAACACAGGCGAAAAGATAGTGTGAATCAGTATGAAATTTGTTAGCCCAATATCAGAAGCCAAAACAGTAATAGAAAAGATGCAGCCTGATGAAGAAGAAAAAGAAGAATCTGGTTGCGGAAAAGAGATAAAGGCTAAAGAAAATCTCAAAAAAGAAGGCAGAGATTTGATGCTCAAAGAGGTTCAAGGGCTTGAGCAAGTCCGTGAAGATAAGATTTAAATACAATGTTTTTTCTCTTAAAAATTTGCTTAAATTTTTAAATTAATGCTATTAAATAATTAATTCTGATTTAAATGCAATCAGTTATTTATTTACTATTTTTCGTGACATTTCGCTGGTTTTGCATTGCGTTTATTTCTTTACGATGCTCTTCAATAACGCAATTAATTCGAACTTTATGATCATCGAACGCTTTTTCGATTATAGGAAAAATTTGATCATAAGTGAGAGCCAAAGAAGCAAGCGAACTTGATTTATCTCTGTATATTTTGACGTTTTTATAGCTTAAATAATATATCGCTAAGTTTCCTCCACCAAGAAGTATAATCTGAAGCAAATTTTCTTGACCCGCAAATGGATTTTGCCCAGGCTTGAGTTTGAAGATAAGAGTTTTTATGTATTGCATGGCAGTAATATTAAATATAAATATAATAATAAGCCCCTTAATAATTTCAACCAATGATTTAATAAACCTTCAAAGAATTCAGATGTTTTCGTATAATGATAATGAAATTTTAAAAATTAACTTTATTTATTTTTATTGAAATTTTCATACGATTTTTTGAGCTCTTTGGCTTTTCTTAGATAGCTGTTCAAATCGTGTAATTTTTTGTCTATAGAATCTCTTCTGCAATATAATTTTTTTCCCTTTTCTACGTTTTTGCATTGAAGTTCAAGAAAAGAATCAAAGGTCTTATCATATTTTTTCATTTCTTTTGATAGACAAATCGTGATCCAAAGCATTCCGCCTAGTCATAAAGCAGTCAATTTATTTTGAAATGGCATGTTATTATGATTATCAATTATATATTAAAAAATATTTGATTCTAAAATTCTTTCTTCTAAATGCTTTCTGATGTTAAAAGTTAACAATAATTGTTAATATTAACGTAAAGCATTATCTTATCTTAATAAATCATGATAGTAAAATGTTTAATATCTTTTTCCAAGAAAGCTTTACTTAAAAAAATTGCTTGTTATTCAGCAATGTTTATTTGTTTCAAGAAGAAAATCAATAATAAATAATAGATATAATAAATATGTAAGTTTATAGACAATTTTGATCTAAATATAATATTTTATTTATTTACTATTTTTAAGTTGATAATCATGATATTTTTTAATTAACTCTATTTCATCATGATATTCCTTAGTAAGGCTGTCAATTTGAAGATCATACATATCAAATTCCTTCTCGATTTGATCAAATTTTTTATTATAAGAAAGTGCTATAGAAAGACTCAAATTTAAAAATTCTGTTGATTCTTTGGCTCTCCTATAGGTTTCTAAATATAATCCCATTCCTGCACCAAAAATTATACTTAGAAGTAGATCCTCTTTATTCTTAAACGAATTTTGTCAGAAGTTGAGTTTCAGGAGCTGCTTTTGTAAATATTGCATGAAAATTAATTATTATTATAATTATAATAAGCCCCTTAATATAGAGGGTTATTTCACAATCTTTTCTGCTCACTTTAATAATGGAAGAATTCATAGTGGCTTTGGAACAATTAGAAGATCTCAAGGGGCATCGATCACGAAATAAGGGATATTATATCAGAAACACTGATGAATGAATTAATTTGGCAGAAAAAGCTCGAAATTTTTATCCAAACCTCTGTTTGCAAGATTTTATTGAAAGAATTGGTTTCATGAAATATTTTCAGGGAATTACTGATTTATGACTCGGAATATTATCTGTAATTCAAATAATAAAGAGCGGATTCTATTTTTTGCCAGAGCTTCAGAATGTCAGAAGCATTGAAGGCATTTTATACATATTGATTTTATCAAACCTGGACATAGGCATTAACTATATTAATTAGAATAGCCTAGACATGAAATAAACTCAGAATCCTCTTCAAGCATTATCAAAGCCTCTTCGAATCTTGGTCTTTCTTCACAACTATTCGCAAGCATCTTTGTCAACAACCTCTTTGCCCAGCCAAGCTCCAAACATTCAATAATTACATCAAGTTGATGACGGTTTTCTTCCTTATTCAAGCCTTTAATTGATATAAGTAAAATCATTTCCAGAAAAACGAGACCAAGTGAATACACATCTGATCTTTCAGTGCTGAGTTGTCTCTTCTCTCTTAAACTTCCCATAGGTTTTCATTCTCATTTGTATTTTGATAATAGTTCAGGAGCCATATATTTTGATGTCTTATCAAAATCGTAGAATTTTATACCCAATCTTGATGCTTCATCTATTTCAGATGTTTTTGCTAAATAAAAATTTTCCAGTTTAAACTTGCTTCTATCTACAACCAATATATTTAAAGGGTCGATGCTACAATAAATAATTTGTTCTTCACTTAGCTTTTTAAAGAGGTCAAGCAGTGCATGCACATTTTCAGCTAGTTCATGATTTTCATAATGCAGATTTCGATTTGTTCGCTCTAGAAATTCATCAAAAAGAGTGATTTCGCACAATTCCATAACCATATAAAACTTATATTTAATTTCTCTTTTTCTGCGTTTTTCAACCTTCAAAATGTCCATAATGCTTCAAAATAAAATCTACATTTTTCTTCGCTAATTTTTCATAAATTTGCAAATTGTTCATATAATTTTCAATATCTTTTTTATTATGACTACAAATTGACTTAACTGCAACATTTTCACCAGTTTCGAGAATCATTCCCTTGTTAATCTCCATGCAAACACCTGATCTTTTCGTACAATATAAGCAAGTGTCCACATCTTTGTGGTCAATAAACAATTGATCGAGACTAGTAATTTTATTAACAATTGAATCGCTTTGTACAGGAAATTCATATATTTTTATCTTATCTTTTTTTCCTTTTGAAATATATTCGTTTCTTTTTTCTTTCTTACCACCTGATCCTGTTTCAGTAACTTTTGCAAAATAATTGTTTGCTTCAGCAACTAAATTATAGTCATTTTCAAAAGCTTTTACAGCAGATTCCTCCAAAGGATTTTTTAAACTAGCTAGTTGCTCAAGAAAAATTGTATATAATGAGTCAGTAAGCCTACAAAATTCGTCTGCGTATCTCTCTGATTCCTCCTTTCAAGTTAATTTTTCCAGTTTTTCAATCGCTTCTTCAGGAGACAAATTTATTAATTTCAAAATGGGATCCTGCTCATCTTCAGATATTTCATTTATCTGGGATATTTTATTAATGCAATATTTCATTACTTGTGCATTAGAATTATATTCCAGCAGCAATGATTTAACGCTATCTTTCAATATTGAACAATGCTTAGTATAGGACTGCATAATTTTCATCTGAAGATTTCCTAATTCGCATTCTTCTTTGTGCAGATAATCAAGAATGGTTTGCTTTGTATCTAAAACAACTGGCTGGGGAATATATTTGGTGATATGGTCTCCAGGCTGAAGTAAATGGCGATAAAGGTGACGACCGCATGAATAAATATCAGGGGAAATGCATTCACAAGCTAATACCACAACTTGATCACAATTTGGCATAAAGCATCTTTTATCTTCCATGTTTTGAAATTATTTCTCAATTTAGCCCTCTTTAATAAAAGGTATTATTTTCTTATTATATGCCCTTGCAATAGCAGACGATTTTTCGCCTGGCATTATATGAGGGGAACTATTAAACAATGCTTTCAGTTCAGCAAATTATAATAAAATGGAAGAATTTGCAGCAGCTTTACAACAAATAGAAGAACTCAAGCAGCATCCATATTATCACATAGCGAAATGCTTTATGTGCTTAGATCAATGGCCAAATTTGAAGCGAAAAGTTCAATACTTTACCCAAACTGCTGCTTACAAGACTTTATTTAAAAAATTGGGTCATTGAAATATATGGGGGAAATCTATACTTCTTGGTATGGAATAAAATTCCTTAATTCAACTAATAAAGAGTGGGTATTATTTTTCGTCAGAGCTTCAAAAAGTTATTTGCATTGAAAATATTTTAAATTCAAATGATAACGAATTTAAAGAAAGAAAACTATTTCTTAATACACTTTTCTTAACACTTCATTGTTTATTTGACGCTTCTAAATGTTTTATCATCAAGAGAAAAAAAAATTTCAGATGTATTATTTGGAGCAAGCTGAAGTTGACTTTAATTCATTCACAAATTTTTCGAAATGCCAATTTCAGCTTGAGAGTTTTTTGTTTGAAGACTCTATCTATGAATTAATAAGAACCATACTCTTGTCACAGCCTGCTACAAAATCCATGCTGATGATATACGAGGAAGTTGAAATGATAAAGGAAAACTCTATTCTAAAATTGATATGTTACTAGATCAATAAAGAACTGGAGAAACATTTTTCTCATTAAAACAATCCCAAAATGCAATTTCTTCTATACATTTTTAGGTATTGATGGAAGAACTTATTGATGAAGATACCATAAATGAGCCCCCATTTAATTTTTGCTATTTTATTATTAACGAAATCCAAAACTTTTTATCAAGAGATATTGCATTTTTACGTCATTTTCCTGATTTTTGAAGGAATGAGATCGCAAAAGGCTATTTCGAAAGATTCAATAGTAAAGTCTCTATGAAGGCAGCAAATTTATTTTGGTGTATGATGTTTGACACAATTGGAGTGAGAAGCAGAGATATTGTAAAAAATATACCAGAAGTAGTGATAGTTGCATATTGAAATATTTTGGATAATACAATTCCAATTGTTGAGCCAAGTTTGTGAAGCCATTGTCGACCAGATTTTGGTGCAAAGTGCCCTTATGGTGTTAATCAAAAAACTGAAATAAAAGAAGTAGTTAAGTTCGAGAAGATGATACCCTGGTAATAAATTAAATTTAATTTCTCGAAAAATAATAGAAATATTGGAGTTATAGCTAAAAATTTTAGTAATTATTATCATGGCCATTATGCCTGGCCTTCAAAACTCCAGGTTAATAAGAAATTTAGAAATTTTAGATTTAATCATTTATTTAAATGAGTTTTGCAAGTTGAGAGATCTTTTAAATGTTATTAGATAGATTATAAGCTTTAATAGACATTATAATTTTCAATAAAATGTTTTAATTATTTATAAATGCCAAATGTAAAAAGCTATTTGTGATAAATAAATTTCAAAAATCACATATCAGCATTCTTTTCCAGGATTCTTTTGAATATTTAAATTTAAACTCAAAAAATCACTTTATATCAAAACATTATTAAAATATATAAAGCGTTTCTAAGCAATCAATTTTATTTAGTTATCTTATGGGGTATTTAAAAAATTAAACCTAGAGTTAAGTTTTTTATCGAAATTCTGTCAGGTTTAATCTGTATTCGATGCCATTTATTGTCTCATGAAATATGATTTGAGAGGATTTCTTCAAAGTCTTGGCCTTAAATCATTTGAGTAGGCTTTTTCTCCTAATATTCATGCAATTTGCCTTTTCTTCAGTTATTTTTGGCTTCCTAGTTTTGTATTTCTTCTCAGAAAGGACTTTAAAGCTTTATTTTGCTAAATTGACTGCGTTCCATCTAAAGATCAATATTTCTTGGATTTTTCGTTGAAAAACTCTATGTTTCACTTTTCTGTTGAAAGAAATCAAGTGTTTCTAATAGGTTTCCTTACTGCGAAACTAAAATAAAAATTTCAATTATCCAAAGTTAAGTGTTATCAATTTTCAGTCACGCTTTAGTTTATGGCTTTTATATAAGCTAAAAACATATCTTAGGCCAGAAAAGAAATTTCGCCTCTATAGTTCATCATATTATTGATCTTCTGTTCTTTTCGAAGCAAAAATTATTAAAATTTTCTTCAAATATTTTAGCCACTAGTTTATTGGAAAGTTTTAACGATTTCTTTAATTTATAAGCCAGTTTAAGCTTGATTAGTTATAATTCTATATCAAATTTGGGATTTTCTGGCAAATTTAATTTGAGTTAGTTGTAAAAATTTTTTAGAGCATTAAAATTGAATGCCATAATTCTAAATTATTAAGCAATAGGAAGGAGAATTTAGCTTTGATAAATATTCTCTTTTCGAATTTAATAAATATTACTAAACATAACAAAATTAATAATTAAATAACTATAAAATTAACGATAATCGACTGTTTGAGCTATTCTGAGGTTTCAATAATTAATTGACCTTTGATTTCTCAAAAAGCAATTGGAATTTTATTAATTATTATTTATTTTATAAGGAATTGGCGATGAAAATCTTTTACTTTATTTATTTTTTATAAAATCTAAGTCATCTTTCCTCTTTTAATCAAATTTTGCCTTAATCTTCCTCTCAATAAAATCCATTTTCCCACAACAATTAATTATTTATCTCCCACTAGTTTTTGAATTCCCTCATCTTTAATCAATTTCTTATTCAAACTTCTTACGACATATTTAAGTTCTTTATCTAAAACAAACGTAAATGTGTGATCATCAAT
>CATKHM010001068.1:0-11539 GCA_949751825.1 Blepharisma undulans | reverse complement strand
ATAAATCTCTGGCTTTCCATAATAATTTCTATAGCTGAACGTCACTGGAAAAATATGTCTATAGTGAAAACTATAAGACAATTTCAATGATAAAAGGGATCGAAATTTTCTTAGAAAAATTCATTTTAATGCACACAAATATGTTTAAGAGCATAATTTTTCAATTGGTTTTGTTTAATAATTTTTATTTGATAATAAATTTATTTTAAAGAAATAAATTGTTTTTATAATAGCGAGAACCAAAACTGTGCAAGTTTTAAGTTTATTTCTATATGCTTTCTTAAGTTATTTTTGTTTTAATCATTTTTTTCTTTGTAATTATTCTTATGATTTATTTTTTGAAATAATAATAATTTTATATAAATATGTGCGCATCATTCCTGAAAAAGTAATATTTTAACATGAATAATTATTGCTATATAAAACCCTTCTTCTTATCATTTAAAACCTTTTAGCTCTATCGTCAACCTAAAGTATCCGTTTAAATAAATATGAAAGCTTTAATTTTGCTACTTTTCGCATTACAAGCAATATCGTTTACTGACGAAACAACTGATTCTGGAGGAGACAGCACCACTGAAACAGATGAAGACACAAGCACTGAGTCTGAAGAAGATTCAGATGAAGATTACGATGAATCTAATATCAACTGAAAAGAAATTAGATATGATGCAGAAAAATTATATGAGGATTTAATCTCAGTTTCCACGAACTCTGATGAAGATGATCAGCCTACAAGAATTGATAACAGTGATACTAGTGTACAATCAATCATTATTTATTATGAAGGTCAATCATATGTTGTGACAATCGACACTGATTATGCTAAAAAATATCTAAAGGAATTAGCAGAGGATGAGTCTTCATCATTTTTGCAGGCAGAATCTTAAATTCCAAAATATAATTGACTTACCGCTATAATTTCAAAATTATATTATATTTAAAATTTATTAATCCTACTCAATTCCACAACTCTTTTGAGATCTGCAGGACATGATGGCTTCTGCACTAAATAAAACTTACAAAATTCATCCATTCCGACGTTGAGGCATTTCTGCCGTAATCCAGCATCTCCAGACATTCCACATATAAAGGTTCTTGGCATCCCTTTTTGCTTTTCTATATCTCTTATCTGTTGTGTTGCTTTGAATCCATCAGTAAGAGGCATATAAACATCCATGAAGATTATTTGATATATAAATCCTTGGTCTTCATAAGCCTTAAACATTTCTATCGCCATGCTTCCGTCTTTTGCGCTATCATAGTTTACCTGAAAAAGCTTTTCAGTCACTTGCTCAATGATTTCACGTTGACTGTCTATATCATCAACTACCAAAATTTTCATTCTTTGAGGATCAAGCTTATATTTGACAGCTTCTTTTTCAAGAAATCTGTTGATTTTAAATATGCTCGTTAGTGAATAATCTGGCATAATAGGAATATTATTTTTGCTGAAAATCCTGGCTCTTTTATTACAAAGATACTGAGTCGCAGCTTTTTTTGGGTTTTCTTCTTTAAAATTCGTCTCATACTCTGCTGGGTCAAAAGTTACAACTCTTATCACTTCTTTTGAACGATAGCTGCTTATTTTACGAGCAATATCTGGGTTTTCGTCTAAATCTGATACATCGAAGCTGGAATAAGTCGAGCAATGATGAATTGATTCAATGCTTATATTTCCAACAGTTTGCATTTCAAATTTCATTAATAGACTGTCTCGGCCCCGAGACCTAAGTCTGATGATTTGATTGCTTAGCTGCTGGCATTCATCTATTCTGCTTTCAGGCTGTGGCTTTCATTTAGCGGTCAATGGAGTCTCATAAGTTTGATTCGCAGTAATTCTTATTATTTTTGATTTTGCAACTTTATCTGAAAGAGAGTATGGAATTTTCCAAATTAATGAAAATTTGTCAGAACCATAATCTTCCATTGCTGCTTCAGAGATTTCACCTTTGAGGAAAACCAAAATTGAGTCCAATAAAGTGATTCCATGGCCAAAATGAACACAATTATCGATTATTTCGTCCATTGAAATCCTTTGTTTTTCAGTTCTTTTTACATGAAATAGCTTTTTAACATCATTATTATTGAGTTTTCTTGTTCGAATGGCCAAAGTATAAGATACATAAAGTTCTTTCCCTACTGCAGACTACATAAAAGTTACCGAAATCTCTGCCCTTAAATAGATCTCACTATTAGGCAGTGCTTTTTCAACTGCAAAAGCAAAGGTAGTTTGGAGAATATAAAAATGAATAGATTGATCTCCTATGACTGATTTTGGAATCCCTTGGTCTTTTTGATATGTGACTGTAATGCTCTTCCTTTGGGCTTTTCCATATAGGATTTCAATAGTGTTTTGTATGTCATCATCAATGCTAAAGGAATCTTTGCTTAATACAATAGAGTTGAAACACACTGATTGATATATTGAGCTTGTGTAATAGGAATATTTTATATTCATATACTCTTGAAAATTTTCTTTGCCTTTCGCATGGGTGCTATCTATATCATTTGCAAGTGATTTTCCAAATTTGTCTACTGCTAGCTTGGCTTCTCTTGTGTAATGCATCATTAATGCTTTATTGCTTATAGAGTCAGTGATATCATCACATATAATTAATGCGCAGTTTTCTGCTTTTCATGTAATGCTTTCAGCATAAATTGAGTATCCCAATATTTCGCCTTTACAAAACTCTATATCTTTGTCATATTGTTTGCATAAAAGCTCTTCTTTTCCAGGACATCCTTTTAAGATCGCATTTTTTATCAATAATTCAATAATTTCACGATATTCTTGAAAAAACATGTCTATGAAATTTTTTGAGTTTGGATTAAGTTTTAGAATCATTTTAAAACCTTTTTTGTTGTATTGAATAATATTTCCCGAAGAATTCACTATAAAAGCAGCTGATTTCAAATTCTGAAAAAACGAATAATAAGTTGCGTTTGATTTTCTGATAGATTGATAGATTCTTCATAATGCCCTGAAATCTTTTTCTGAAAGAGAAAATATCAGAGTATATGTAAAAGCTGCTAAAATACTCCCAGGTATTTTGAGATGATTTATAAAAGAAAGAATAAATATCTCAATCATACTAATTGCTAAAAATCTGGTTCAGTGAGGTAATAAAAATAAAGTAAAGATAAATGTAGATACTAGCCCTGCTAAACTCTCAAAATAATTCCCATTAGAAATTACTTTCGACACAATCATAAAGTTTGGTATTTCTAATAAAATCCTTTGTAAGAGCGGTGAGGAATTTCTTGCAACTAATCATGGCAGACATGCAGTTAAAAAACTTAAGAGCTCATTCAGAGTAATATCACCTAAAATAAATAAACATAAAGCTATTGCTATTACTCATACACAAATATAAGTCAATGAATGTGCACGAGCTTTGGCAATATCTGAAGAATACCGCCTTTCAGTAGAAATATCTTTGAATTGCAGGTACCTATTTTGCTCGAAGTATTGATCTTGATAATATAAGTTGGAATTTTGCCTTGGAAATGACACCATTGATTGCTAACGAAAATGAGATAGTTGATATAATAAATAATATAAAAGATAAATTAAAAAACATTCGTTCCCATCATTTATAATGCTTTAAGCGAGCTTTAAATGGATTTTAATATAATTATTTAAAAAATAATAGACCAGCAAAAAAATGAGTAATTTCAAAAGGCTGACAGAAAAAGCAGTTTAACGATATTCAGATTAACGGATTTGTGAATAATTATTCGAATTTCTCTTTATGAAAAGCTTGCTTATAATAGCTTTATTTATTCAAGGTTTCCTTTCTGAGAATGAAGCTGAAGAAGAAGTGGTAATAGATGAAGGAGGCTCTTACACAATTTCTAAAAATGAAGTCGGGGCTGATTATGAACTATTGATCGCAACGATAACTGACTCAGATTTTGATGACCAGCCAACAAGGATTAAAAATTTGAATAAAGATATGGAGTTTGTCCTGCTTGATTATGATGGGCAAAATTACCTCGTTTCCGTTGGGCCTGACTTTCTTGGAGAATATAAAGAACGCATAGATTCACAAGAGTACTCATCATTTTTGCAATTAAAAGTTTACAATAGCGCTAATTAAATTTGACATCAAAACATTTGATATTAAAAATCAATGATCTATTTATATTCATTGTAATTATCTTCAATTTTTATTAATAATGCTCAAACACAGTAACAATATAATAAAACCCACTTTAAAAGCTTAATATAACCAGATTTTCATTAAAATCCCAAAGCTTCATACAGCATTTCTTTATCAATACATCTCAACTGCTTTTCAAACCCATTATTCGGTGCAACCCTGTTTCTTTTGCTCCTTACATATGCAATTGCTTCGTCATACTCTCATCTCCTTAGTGCCATCATATACGCAATAACAATTGTTGCGCTTCTCGAAACCCCAGCAACACAATGCACAAATATTTTTTTGCCTTCATTTAGGTTCCTGTGTATAAATCCAATAGCATTTGGTAAATATTTCGTGATATTTGCTGTTGGTCAGTCTGCAATCCTTATCTGGTAATATTGAAATTGTTCAACAACCCTGCATTCTCTGGGATCCTCTAAAACTTGCACTATAATACTGATTCCTAAGCTTTGTAATAGTCTAGAGTCACAGGCTGCTTCAATACTTCCTAGGTAAAGATTGGGGATTATTTCGTCCGGATTTATGCTATTGAACATGCTGCAATAATAATATGAGTGGAGCTTACGCAGGCAGGCTGGATGAAGCTGGCAATGTAAATCCTCAAATATTAGATGAAGAAGCAGAGGAGTCTAAAGGAGAGATGGCTCGACTTACATCCTTTGTCGGAGCTATTGCCATTTCTGAGCTTGTCAAAACAACTCTTGGGCCTAAAGGAATGGATAAGATCTTGAAAAGCGCAGATCCAAATGAACAGAAAATCACTGTTACAAATGATGGAGCAACTATACTAAAATCAGTCTATGTTGACAATGCAGCTGCCAAGATTTTAATTGATATTTCAAAAACTCAAGATGATGAGGTTGGAGATGGAACAACTACAGTTGCTGTACTTGGAGGAGAATTACTAAGAGAAGCTGAACAGCTTGTTATAGCAAAAATCCATCCTCAGATAATAATTCAAGGATGGAGACTTGCTAAAGAGGCGGCAAGAAAAACTTTGCTCGATATCGCAATGGACCACTCCCAAGATGAAGCTGTTTTTAGGAAAGATCTTGAAAGCATTGCTGGAACCACTCTCAGCTCAAAATTGCTAGTACAAGAAAAAGAGCACTTTGTTAATTTAGCTGTGGATGCTGTTTTAAGACTCAAAGGAAGTGATGACTTAAAGCTTATTCAAATCATTAAGAAAGCTGGTGGAAACTTAAAAGATTCTTTCTTGGCAGACGGATTTATCTTGGAAAAAAAAATTGCTTCGAAATCTCCAAAAGTGAAAATCACCCCAAGAATTCTTGTAGCCAACACTCCTATGGATTATGACAAAATCAAAATTTTTGGGTCAAAAGTTAAGGTTGACTCTATTGATAAAGTTGCAGAAATTGAAGCAGCAGAAAGAGAAAAAATGAAAAGAAAAGTTGATAAAATATTGGCACATAAGCCTAGCATATTTATTAATAGGCAGTTGATTTATGATTACCCTGAAAGCTTGATGGCTGAACAAGGCGTAATGGTGATTGAGCATGCTGATTTTGATGGCGTTGAAAGACTTTCATCTGTCTTAGGGGCTGATATTCTATCCACATTTGATACCCCTGAATCTGCAAAACTCGGAACTTGCGAATTGGTTGACGAAATTATGATAGGAGAAGACAAAGTCATCAGATTCCAAGGCTGTCATGAAGGAAGAGCCAGCACAATTGTACTAAGAGGCGCAAGCACACATATATTAGATGAAGCAGAAAGAAGTCTGCATGACGCTCTCTGTGTACTTGTCCAAACAATTAAAAATTCCAAGGTCGTATATGGAGGTGGAAATACAGAAGTAAGAATGGCAGAAGCAGTAGATGAACTTGCAAGAAAAATACCAGGAAAGAAATCATTGGCAATTGAAGCTTATGGGCGAGCATTAAGGAAGCTCCCTATGATTGTTGCTGATAACGGTGGTTTCGACAGTGCTGAAATTATCTCACAATTAAGAGCTGAAATACATAATGGGAATACAACGGCAGGAATTAATATAGGTAAAGGATGTGTCGGAAATATGGAAGAGTTAGGAATTAAGGAGTGTTTGAGAGTTAAAGAACAAGCACTATTAGCAGCTTCGGAAGCAGCTGAAATGATATTAAGAGTAGATGAAATTGTGAAAGCAGCTCCTAGAAGAAGAGAAGGATATTAAAATTAGCAATTTCTTACAAAATTTAGAATTAAACTCTTCTAAATAGAAAAAAATGTGAAATTAAAAAGTAATATGAGTATATCATTTAGCAATATCAAATTTGGCTAATGCTTTCTTCTCTAGAATTTCTATTCTTATTGCTGCAGAGCATATTTTATTAATATAAAAGCAAAGCTGACATTCATGCATTTCCTTATTTTTTATATCTTTCAAATACATTAACTACTGTAGCTGATACTAATTTATCAATGACCTTGGCATTGAGCATATAAGGTTAAATTTAAATTATTTCGAGCAGAGATAAATTTGCTTAAATAGATTAATTAATCATTGTTTGAATAGTTACAGTCATTTTTTCCTTAAACAGCATTGAAGTCTATTTCCAAAATTTATCGAAGGTATAATGCCTCTATCTTGAATCTCTGCATAAATCTTCAAGCCTATTTAATTAATTTCCTTATCTGTGAGAAGTGTGGTTCTGTTCTTATCGATATTTAAACATATTGAATTTGGAGATAATTTTCTCTTTTAGACAAATCCCTATTAAAAAATCGAAATGCATAAATAGCAAAGCATCTTCAGTAATTTTGGTGAGGAAAGCTTAGAAACATATTTTTCTGCAGAGATTAATCTATTTATTTACTTCTAGTTAAAACCTCATTGTCTTATGGTTTTTATCCACTAGCGAAATTATAAGTGGCCTTGCAAGCGTTTCGGTAATGTTATTAAGTTTGCTAAAATTAAATTTATCTACCATATAATTCATACTTAATTTGCAAAGGATGAGATTTATTATAAAAACCCTTTACTGATAATTTAAATAGATTAAATTTTATGGAGAACTATATTTTACTATTTAAGGCTTTTTAATTTAGATGGCATTTTGATAAAAATCGTATTAAAATGCACAAAATTCACTAGCAAAGGTCTACGTAATGAAACTAATTAATATCCATTACCATTTCGTAACAAATTTTAGTTGATAACATTCCGTAAACTGAAGAGAAAAATAATTGCTTTATTTATAAAAGAATTTTCGTTGTATTATATTAGCTGAATAAATGGAATACCCTTCAAAAAGCGTTCACTCTTTTGAGATTATGAATTTTGCCCCAGAAAGTGAGACAGAAGAGGCTGATGGGATTTTTGTAAGCTGTCTCGCTCCTATAACTTCAGAAATTCTCTTTCAAGTAGTTGATGAATTTGAGCTAGGGCAACCTCAACATAAAATAGAGAATTCCCAAGGCGAAGCAGCCAACCGAATGAGTTTTATGGAAATGCGTCTAAAAAACTCAGCTTTGGCCAGCAAAAAATTTCTGGCTTTGAAAAATAATCATACAATTAAAAATTTTGGCTTGTGTTTTGATAAACTTAGGTTCAGAGCTTCTGAAATTTCTGAGGAAATTAGCTGTGGATTATGCGGTGGCATCCTCAGAAAACCATTTTTACTCTCAGGCTGCGCTCATAACTGTAAATTTTATTTAGTTTGCAAACTCTGTATTGCCAGATGGCTAAAAGAGGGCAAGAAAAAATGTCCTTGTGGAAAAGATATAGAATCATATATCCCAAATAGGATTCTCCAGGCATTTATTTTTTACATACTTTATAGTTATCCAATTGCATCCCCACGACTGGATAAAGCACACGAGCTTTTAAACAGTCTTTCCACAATGAATGGGCAGGAAAGCCAAGAAAGACAAAGAAAATTATTCAATTACAAAAAGACCACAGTATTCAGAATTGTGGCTGGGGAACTCAGTTTTGGGTTCGAAACATCTGGAGAATTTTGCATTCAAGACATTTATGACTTGATGTTGAGAAAAACTCTGATGAAAGGGACTTTTGTGTGTAAAGGGAGGGAGTTGGATCATAGTTTGATGATCGGATTTGTAGATGCTTTCATTTGGAGAGAACCAAATGTTTTGACATTAAATTTGGTATAAAATTTAATATTTTCAAGAATTATGTAATTAGTTTAATTTTTGACTGTCAAGTTATTCAAATTAAAGTTTTTGATTTTTCTCTGTTTATTTTGCATCAAGTTTTGCTTGGGACTGAATGAATCACCAATTGGTTCATCTGGGATTGCTAAAGTAATAATCTGTGGGATATCATTATTTTCCATAGTGAGCTCTGGAGTCATATGCATTTGATAAAGAGGATTATGTCTGTATTCAACAGATGGCCTCTGCGATGGGACCATACTCATATCATTTGAGTTATTCCTTGTATGCATTGAGAATTCTTTAATATCATTCGGATTGAGATATGATACAGGCTTGTTTATATTTTCATTTTTAAATTGTTTATTTCTCGGATATTCAAAGCTATCGGAAACTGTAGCATCATTTACATGAGAAAGAGGTTCCAATGTGATAACATTGGCAGATCTCTCATCAATTGATACATCATTTAGATCGACTTTGGACCTATCACTCTCTAATAGGACGATGTCTAAAGAAAACCTTAAAACTATCAATAAGAAGCCTGCCCAACATATAGAAATCGTAGAAATATTTAAATTATTTTGGCTTCAATAGGATTTTTCATAGAGAATTGGAATGATTAAAAGTAGAATTTGGAGCAAATGGTAGCATATGGTGATTATGGTATTTCTCAAAGATAGATAAGGCCAAAATATGAGTAAATATAAGACTATATAATTATTACCAATACAAGCTTCAAGAGATATCATAGTAAAGCATTGATAATACTTATATTCATAAGCAAAGACCAGAAGGATGCCGAAAATGATTCTTTTCAGCATAGATAATGGGTAATAAAGATGCATTCAGACGGATTTCTTTTTGAATTCCTTAAAAAATAAACTAAAATATCCTTTAAATTCATTTGTAAATGCTGAATAAACCAACATAAAAAATATCACAAAGAGATTTATTAGGCAAATTCCTGACAAAATTGCACTTATTATCATCAAATGAGTAGCAGAATCTACATTTTGAATAGTTAAAAAACTATAAAAATTCAAATCCATACATGAAGCAACTACAAACCAAAAGAAAATTGAATATCTTGCTTTTGATTCTTGCAATGATTTTTGCATTAATGGCAAAAAGGTCAAAACCATGAGGCATAGCAGTAAAATAATAAAATATTCTTGTGCATTATACAAAATTAAAACCGATTTAATTTCCATATACTCAAAATGAGGCTGATTTGGTTTTGTCTCTAAATCTTCATAATAAATATAGGCCTGAAAAAAGTATACAATTTGTTTCCAAAACGAACCATAAAAGACTGAAGTAGAGAAATTCATTAAAGGCACATATCTAGCAAATTGGAAAAATGTAACTAATTGGATAAATCCGCCTAATAGTTGACTGCGATTTGAGTGAAAAAGCAGCACTAAAAGCAGCATAAGAGCTCATATTGGGACCATAGAATACAAAGTCCCATAACCAAAATTTTTGCCATCGTCTTCTGTATCGATATCATAAGCAAAGGCCGAGCTTATAAGAAGAAGCAAAATTTTCATTAGAAAATTGAATTTATATGAAAACTAATATTAACTAAAATTTAAAAGATAGGTCTTATAAATAATTATAAAAAAGTATAAAAATAAATAGTTCAGCTTTTTGATGCATATGAGTCACCATTTTTGGTTGAGGTTGCTAATTATTTGATATTAAATAATTGTTAATTTTTACTCATATAAAGGGACTCCTGTTTTTGCCAGTAATGCTTGTCCATAAAATCTAAGATTTTGATTGAGTGCTGAAATTCTCTTTATATCTTCTTCTTCCATTGTAAATTCAATTGCAGCTGCATTTTCAATTTGCCTTTCTAAATTCACAGATTTCGGAATAACGCACACCCCTTGGCTTAAGCTTCAGTTTAATAGAATACTTGCGCTGCTTTTTCCATACTTTGTGGCGATTTCTTGTATAGTTGGGTGCTCAAGGAGGGGAGTCACTTGGTGAACATGTCTATAGTTTACACCACCTAGAGATCCAAATCCTTGATACTGAATTTCCAGTCTTTTACAAAATTTAACGACATTTTCTGATGTGTTATAAGGATGAAACTCATTTTGAACTAGAGAAGGCTTGATCCTGCTTGAAGAATATATTTCTAAAATTAATGCTGCAGGGATGTTTGATATTCCCAAGTCAATTATTAATCCTCTGTCCACCAGTTTTTCTAATTCAGCCCAAACTGCAGTTGTAGGAATAAAAGAAAGCTCAAAAGTGTCACCAATTGGATAATCTTCACAGCCCGAAACTGAAAAAGGCCAATGCAATAAATAGAGATCTATATAATCTACTCCCAAAGACTCCAAGGATTCTTGGAATTTTTGAGAGATTCTTTCAGGAGAATGGTCACTGCATCATAGTTTTGTGGTAATAAATAAATCTTCTCTACGGATTCCTGCAGCAAAAATATCTTTTAAAGCTCTGCCAACATCAGCTTCATTTCTATACATAGTTGCTGTGTCAATATGTCTATATCCTGCATCTAATACAGCTGACTTCACCGCGTTATAACACTCTTCACCTTTAAGCTTATAAGTGCCAAAACCAATCGCTGGAATCATAGCTCCTGATCTTAGCCTTCTATATCTTTCAGCCATTTTGCTTGTATTTCAAACTTAATTCAATTTATATTTCGCATATATTTTAATAATTTAATTTACTAAAACTGCTGCTAGCACTATTTTTATCACCCAGATACAATCATGATTCTGGCTCAGCTGGATTTCTCATCTCATGAACTTGCTGGTTTAAAATTCTTTTCATATCTTTCAAATAATACGCATTTAGCTTTTTTCTAAAAATCTCACTCGGACACATATCAAAACGCTTAGTTTCGCTGTGCCGATTTATGATGGAGTTTGCTTTCCATCTCATGTCAAGAACACTTGATATTTCATTTCTTTGGCTTATTGGTTTATTTAGAATTCCTTCAGATTCTAATTTGGAGTTGATAGCCAAACTATCTGTGGCAAGGGATTTATGGAAGCTCAGCATTGATAAAGTATTTAAGCTCTCTTCTTTGCTTTCACATGAATCTGTGTGGATTTCTTGATTGCTTGAAGCACATGTGCTCGAACCTATAATAGTTTCAGGCTTTTTTTGAGTTTCTGAAGAGAGTTCGGTGACAACTATTAGCTCAGGCTCAGAAAATAATACTTTCTTAGACTCAGATGAAAGGGCAGATGATCGCTTTTTTAAAA
>CATKHM010001067.1:0-11540 GCA_949751825.1 Blepharisma undulans | reverse complement strand
AACAAAATCAACATCTCTGCTGTATTTAGTTCCATATCCCAATTCTTCTTCTGCTATCATAATCGCTCTTTCCTCAATAGAAATTGATGATTTTGAGTCAATACAGCCCATTTTTATTATCTGATTGACCACGAATAATTATCTGGTTTGGATTATTAGATAAAATTTTTATATAAAGAAATTTGAACTGGTATTATATGAGCTTGAATAAATTTTGATAAATTCATATAGAGTTTGAGAAATGATCTTGGTTTAATTGATATCAGCACGTTGAGTTTTAGTCTTCAATTAAATTTTTGAAATAAGAGCATGAAATTTGCAAACTTCCAAAATATAAAAAAAAATTGCACAATGAATTATTTATCGGTGAATTTAATTTTTCTTTATATTCCTTCATATAATAGATTCTGAAGTTAAAAAGGGCCAAATTATAATTATAAAGTAATATATCCAACTTAAATTTTATAAATCATTATGAAGTAAATAAAGAGTATAGAAATTCTCTGATTGAGTTATCTGTAATTATAAACATTAAAATAATATGCAGAACTTCAAAGAAATCAATTCTCAAATTTTTTTAATTCAAGAGTTATGAGAGCATTTAGAGCGCAAAATTTGAATTATTTTTGAATGGAGGACTCTTGATACTGAATTTTTAGCTGAATCATAATTTGATTGTGTATTATTTATACCAATAAATAAATCAAATTCAAATCAAAGGGAGAAATAATGCAGGCAGCTTAAAAATGATGAATAAAGAAGCATTGAAGATTTGGATTGATTTTTAGGTATATAGCAAATAAAGAGGAGTTTGATTTGAGTTTTAAAGAATGGGGACAATAAAATTTATTATTAAAATGCTCATTAAGATTCGTTATAATGTCTCAAGCTTTATGTAAAGATCAGTGAAGAATGCAATATTTTAAGTTTATCACTTATTTTAATTTATAAGCAGAGCTAGATAACCTTTATTGATATTCTGGCTAAAAAACTGCTTTATAATTTATATTCTCCTTTCCAATTCATTTATACACAAGGATGAAAAGTTATCCATTTACCAGCCCAAAGCTACGAAGCCAAAGAATCTTAACTCATCTCAGCAAAGGATTTATTCTTTCAGGCAAATACAAAGAAGGCATTGAGTCACTCTCATACTTGCTTCCTCTTCTCGACAAAAAGTCTTCCAATTCTGAAATCCTTGAACTTATTGAGATTTTAATTGAAAACAAATATTTTGAGAACGAGCTATCTGATATCTCAAGAAAGCTTTCTGATCCTGAAGACTCTATGATAATCAGGGTCATACGAAATCTCAAAAACGCAAACTATGAAGAAGCTCAAAACATTATCAAGCCTGTAAAAAATAAGTAGAGTTCTTATGAAAACTGATTTATCAACTCAGCAAGAAGCCAGGCGATTTGGGCATGCCTATGTATGATTTTGGAGGAAAACGCTGTTGAGTTAGCCTCAAAAGCCTATGAACTGGATCCAATTCCTATTTATGCTTTGCTTTTAGCTGAAGCATATGCCAGATCTGAGCAGCTTGATAAAGCTAAGGAAATATTTGAAAGGATAATAAATAGAAGCAATGATCCAAAAATGATTTTTTACTACTACAATAGGGTGTGCAGAGATCCGAGCTTGCTTCCTTACTTACATGAAAGAGACCCAAGGAATGAGAGTTTGACGCTTGAGTATATGGAATTTTTATTAGCTAATCATAATATCAGCGAAGCAATTACAATTGGATTAAGACATATTGAATATTTAGGAAATTCTATGAGAGTAAGGTCTTTAATACAAGAGCTTCAAGGTAGAGCGATTATTCATAAGCAAGAAAATGATGATAAAAATGCTATTTAATCATTTTCTGGAGTTTGATATAATTAAATTTATCACATAATTTGAACTACCCAAATATTCCATTGCAAGACCTTCAATCGATTCAACTAAGCTTCCAGTCAAATCTTTAATTTCTTATAAAATCTCAAATTTTAAATTTAACAGTATCGATTCATATTTAAATTCAAATGTCAACTATCCTCATCCTGAAGCAGCTTTTATATCAGCTAAAACCTGAACAAATAAAAGCTTCCCTATCAAGATACTACTCATGGAAGAATGAATCACTTGATATTCAAGTCACTCAAAAGGCTTACAAATGTTTTGAGTCTAACGTTATTATAGATGACAAGAAATCCGTCGCAGGCTTTGGAAGAAACGAAGATGAAGCAACATTAAATGCAGCGAGAATCGCATTAGAAGGAGTAATTGATTCTGTCTCAGGGGAAGACTTAAAAGCACTTAAAAGAATTTTGGAAGGAGATGATACAAAAATAGAGGAACCTCAAATAGCTCCAAATGACTCAGAATTAGTTTTGCTTTTGAGAGAACTAAATTTGGAAGAGAAAGCAGATCTTTTTAAGAGAGAAAAAATTGGAATTAAAGAGTTAAGAAGAATGAATAGAAGAGATTTGCATGATATAGGATTGTCTGAAAAAAGTGCTGAAAATGTATTTTGGCATTTTCACCCTCAGGCTGTGAGAGAAAATAATAGTGAATTGTCAAAGTTGAAGGCTGAGAATGAGGTATCTTTTTACTTAGACAGAAATTGCGCAAACTTTTAAATCTGGATGCTCCACCTAGATATTTAATTTGCCCAATTAGCCATGAGCTTATGGAAGATCCTGTTTTTACAGCAGATGGGCATACCTATGAGAGGTCAGCAATTGATAATTGGCTTAGACTTCACGGTACTTCTCCAGTAACTGGTCTTGCTCTCGCAGGTAAATCACTACGACCAAACTACGCTTTGCGTTTAGCAGTTCAACAATACAAAGAAATGGTCGAAGCCATCCAAGGCAAGCCCTACCCAAAGCTCACCTCTGACCCCATCCGTGACCTCTATAGGACTGCTTATGGTCATCAATTCAACGATCCATTTGAGTCTCCTTCTCAAGATGACTTACGGATGATGACTTTAAAAGCCACCAATACCGTAAATGGAGAATTTCACTTAAGGCTGAGCCCAGCCAAAAATATTTGTGACTAATATATATATTAAATAATTATGAGAAAGCTGTCAAACTTATCATCTCATACAGAAAGAGTTTGGCAGGCTGACTGAAGCCCTTCAGGCGATCTCTTAGCAACCTGTAGCGGCGATAAAACAGTAAAAATATGAAGGTCTCCAGACGGTCCATTATCAGAATCATGGGAATGTTGCGATACTCTTGATTCACACACAAAATCCGTAAGAAGCATTGCGTGGAGCCACAGCGGAGAACTCCTTGCCTCTGCAAGCTTTGATGGTACTGTGGTCATTTGGCAAAAGCACCATCACAAATTTGAACCGATGCTTACCTTAGAAGGCCATGAAAGTGAAGTAAAATGTGTAGCCTGAAATTTTGACGACAAGTTTTTGGCTACTTGTGGGAGAGATAAAACTGTATGGGTCTGGGAAACTGATATAGATTTTGAGTATGAAACAGTTGCTGTGCTGAGTAGGCATACTCAAGATATTAAATTTGTTAGCTTTCATGCGAGCAAAAACTTTCTAGCAAGCGGATCATATGATAATACAATTATTTTGTGGATAGAACAAGATGGAGATTGGCAGTTTTTATCGCAATTGACAAGCCATGAAGGAACGATATGAAGCTTGAAATGGAATGACGATGCTCTTTTGTCTGTAAGTGATGATCTTACTCTTAAGGTGTGGGATAAAGAGGGAGATGGAAATTATCACTTGCAGAGAACCATCTCAGGGATCCATACAAGATCTATATACTTTTGTGATGTCAGTCCTGTGTTGCCTATTATCGCAACGTGTTCAGGAGATGATAGCATCGTTATTTTGGGGAAAGAGGATTATCAGCCAATTGCGATTGTTAGGTCTGCTCATTTGACAGATGTTAATTGTGTTAAATTTCATCCATCGTTACCATTATTAGCTAGTGTATCTGACGATAAGACAGTTAGCTTATGGATAATTGAACTAGGTCAGCATATAGTGAACGAATAAAACTATTTTTATAAGAAACTATCTATTCATTATGTGTTTTAATACTAAAATTTCATAGGACGCTTTTCTTTGATTAAATCACTAAGAATTTTTTCAATCATAAGTACCCTGTTTTTATAATATGGAATGACACATACTCTCCACCCTTTTCTTTCTAAATTTCTTATCTTGTTGATTGATTTTCCATTTAAAGTATTTGCTGGATACAAATAATGTGTAGGCCCTTGAATTTCTATTGCTATTTTCATTGATGGAAGAGCTAAGTCTATATAATAATCATCATAAAATTCTTTTTCATATTCTATATGGTGTCTTTTTAAGTAATCCTCAACAATTCTATGCAAATAACTATGATTAAATTCTTCTTTTTTGAATTTCCCCTTGCTGTAGTCCTGAGAAATCTGGATTAAATGAGGATTAATTGTTTTTTCCAATTCTTTTAAAACTGGATCATTGTGTAATTTTATGTTTATATAGATCCTATACAAGTACGTATTATATTTAGAGGTGTTTATCTGCAAAATTTCCTTTATTCTAGGTATAAATGCTTCTCAAAATTCATTTGGGACATTATAATGCTTTGCCATAGAAGATGCTGCTGGTAAAAGAAAATCGATCGATGGATTTTTATGAGATAGCAATATTTCGCTGATACGCGATAAAGTTTCCTTATTATCCATAACTGCAGTATAAGTAAAATATTCCAAAGCATTGGTTGCAAACCTGAATCTTAAATTTTCATCAAGAGAATCTATCAAAGAGTGATTGCTAATGAGCTCTATTAACAGATGAGCTAGCCTTGAATCACAATATATCCCATATTGATTTGATGACCATCACAGCCTATATACTGTGATTGATATATCATCTATGCTCATCTTCTTGAATCGCCTCAAAAATTCTTCGTAATAATTTTTGAAAACAAAATTCATTATATATTTTTGGTCAAATGCATATCTTCCTCTGTACAAAAATAGAAAGCTCTTGAAATTTAAATCTGATAGTTCATTAAGCCTAGAAATTAGGATACCTTCTAAATGCCTTATAAAATCTTCGCTTCCTGTGTTTAAGGAAATATAATTAAAAAGAGTCCAATAGATATCATCAGCACTCTCTGCAGAGTTAGCTAAATTTTTGATAATATTTTCAGAATTTTCAAACAAAGGGAGATAATTTTTGATTCTGTAGCCAATCTTTAGGTGTTTTTCATAATAATTTTTGAAAGCTCGCATAATATAATTGGCTTGATTTAAACTCTTGTTTTCAAAGAGTTTGGGTGTGATAGCGCCTTCCAGTTGTCTAAATGGTGTTTTATAGTCGACACCGAGCCTTGAAAACTCATTAAAAATCGATGAAAGCGAAAAGAGGATATATGGAAATCATTCATCTTTATGAGACATATTGAGAAATTTCAACATAGTTTCAGCTAAATTCTTACTTGATAATTTATATCCTCTTTGAATTGCTCTGCAATAATTTCCAATGATGCCAGATACTGAGCCACTTGTATAGCTAATTAGATTTTTGGCTAAATTTTCCTCTAAGTGTAATGAACTAAAAAACTCTGCATTTTCTTCTTTCCATCTGGATGTAATGGTTTTCCATTGAGTGAAGAAATTGATAGCTCCTTTTCCATAGAAGTTCAAGTCCCCTCTAAATGATCCTTTATTCCCAGTAAAGCTAAACATGGGCAAAGGTACAGGAATAGGCACATTAATCCCGACTTGCCCAGCTTCAATTTCTCTTTGGAATTTCCTGGCACTGCTTCCAGAGCTTGTAAATATAGAAGTTCCGTTTCCATTAGGATTTCTATTGATTAATTCAATAGCCTCATCTAATGTTTCGCAAGTCATTATATTCATGACAGGGCCAAAAATTTCTTCTTTATATATTTTTTGGTTTACATTGACGTCAGCAAAAATAGTTGGACCTACGAAGTTTCCTTTTTCAAAGCCGCTAACTTTCACTCCTCGGCCATCCAATAATAATTTAGCTCCTTCAGAGACTCCGCTTGCGATTAAGCTTTCAACTCTTTCTTTGAGGCCAGCTGTATTCAAAGGTCCTACATCGGTTTTTGGGTCATTTCCAGGACCAACCTTCAGTGTTTTGGACTTGGCTACAATATCTGGGACCCAGCTTCTGGTTTCTCCTACGAGAATTATAACGCTGAGTGCCATGCATCTTTGTCCTGTAGCTCCGAAAACACTGTTGACTAATGCATTAATAGCATCTTCTTTATCTGCATCTGGCAAAACGATGACATGGTTTTTAGCTCCCATGTTGGACTGAACTCTTTTACCGTAATGTGAGCCTTGCTGGTGAATATAAGTTCCTGCATCATTGCCTCCCACAAAGGAAATTGCTTTAATGTCAGGATGTCTGCAGATCATATCAACTGTGTCTTTTCCTCCGTGCACAATATTGAGAACACCATGAGGGAAGCCAGCTTCTAAGAAAATTTCCCCCATCTTTACACAAGTTGAAGCGACTTTTTCTGATGGTTTTAATACAAAGGTATTTCCACAAGCCACAGCTATAGGATACGTCCATAAAGGAACCATAGCAGGAAAGTTGAATGGAGTAATACCTGCACAGACTCCTAGTTGGTGCCTATATGAATATGTATCAAGGTCTTTAGCAAGATTTTCCATGGATTCCCCTTGAAGTAAAGAGCCAAAAGATAGAGTATGTTCAACAACTTCCATTCCTCTAATGATTTCTCCTCTTGAATCAACTAAACATTTGCCATTTTCTCTTGTAATTGTCTCTGCCAGATCGTCAATATTAGCATTTAAGAGATCCAAATATTTTCTCATGTATCTAAGCCTGGCTAAGACAGGTACATTTCGTCAGATTTTGAATGTTTCTTTGGCACTAGAGACAGCTTGGTCAAATTCAGACTCGGTGCATTGAGGGACTCTTGCCACAACGTCTTGGGTTGCTGGGTCTTTGATGTCAAATCATTTGCTGGCTTTAGAGTTTACTCATTTGTCTTTAATTAAAAGCTTGCTTTCAATAGCTGAGGCAAATGATCTCCGTAGCAATGACATGCAGATTCAATAAATAAGTGGAAGGTAATGGAGATAATTATAGAGTTTTTAATTTTCTTGTAATTAACATAATAATAAAATATATGTCAATAAAATATTAGATGTAATTTGGATAACTGATGATTGAATCATACATTTATATATAAATGCTGCTATTAAACACAATTGAAATAAATGATAAGTTTTTCGAATGTTTGAAGCAATTAATTTTGTTCTATGAAATTGAAAGCAAATACTCTCAGTTGAATTTTTATGATTAAAAAATCTTTTGAAAGATAGAAAATTACTTAAACACGATCAACAAATTTGGATATTAAGCGATTAGACCAATTGATTATTTAATATCAAAATCCTAAAGTTTGAGAGCCTCATAAAGCATGCCTAAATAATGAATAAAATAATCAATATCAGTTGATAATAAAGATTCGAGCTCTTTTGCTTGAACTACCCCTGAAAATGTGAGCATTTTTTTCAAGCCACTGTTTCTGGCAAACGACATATCTGTGTCTAGTCTATCACCTATCATCAATGTTCTTTCTGCTTTGATTTCTGGATGTATTTTACGCAGAATATTAAACATAATCGGATTCGGTTTGCCAACAATAACATCTGGGCTTCTATTTGTGAATTCCTTAATAGATGCAATAAATGCCCCAGTTTCTGGGTGCTTATGCCCATCAATAAGGTCATAGTCATCTGAATTTGTTGCTAAAAATAAGCAGTTTGGTCTTGATAAAAGAACACCAGTTATAGCCAGTTTTAAGTAATTAAAATGCGCATCATAGCCCATAACTATAGCTCCTATATCGTCATCCATATGAATTTCATTTAAGAAATCCCATTTAACTATTCCATGGTTATGTATATTTCCTTCAATGACCTTTATTCCTTTTTCCTTTAACTCATGATAAAGTCCTTCTGCACCTATAGTATAAACTTTATTTATATAGGGATGATAATTAGCAATATAGTGTGCCATAACATAAGAAGCTGTATAAATATTTTCAGGCTCAACTTTAATACCAAGGTTTTCCAATTTCAAACTGATGTCTTTTCTTGTCTTGGTTGATGTATTTGAATAAAAAAAGAACTGTTTTCCCATACCTCTTAAAAGCTTATAAGTTTCTTGCACATAAGGTAAGCTTTTTGTGCCTGCATACTGAGTTACCTTACCATCACTCCATCACAATCACTAATAATTGTATCAATTTCACTTAAAATTTCATAAATCTGATTTTTTGGTGCTTTGCTGAGAACTTTTTTATAAATGCTAATATTCATGTAATTTTTATTAATATTATATATGAATCCGTTGAATCAATTGAATCAATTAATAGGAAATCCCAAAAAAGCAATCCAAGGAAAATTGAGAGATACTGAGAAGATTGCCCATGTAATTTCTACACAGTTCGAACAAGTTAGTGCTTGGATTGAAGGAAAAGTCAAGGATGCTTTCTTAGTAATTGTTTCAAATTCAGATTCACCAAATGAACTTGCGTAATTTTCAATCAGCTTATTTCTATACAAGCCTTCACGATTGCTTAAAATTAACACAAAAGTCAGCTTGCTTGTTGTTTTCCCCCTCACAAAGGAACTGCGCATAATTCCACGCGAGAAAGGTTACTCAGTGAGATGGCTTGACCATGTAGAAACATCATGAGAAATAAAAACCAACGCGCATGAGACCTTCAACTTTATAGCCAAACATATAGAAGACGTAGGAAGATACCAGAGAACCCCTTTTTCTTCAGATGCAAATACTCACAGATGGATATGATATTATGAGTCCGTAATCCCAACTCAAGTGAGGACTTTGGATGAAAACAATGAAAGAGATTTTAAACATAGACAAACAGCTGCGTTATTGCCTGAACACTTTGGCTCAGAAATCATGAATACCTATATAAAAGAACAACTGCAAAAGAGGGAAAGTGAATTTACTGAAATGAGGGACTTGAAAATTATGGTGGGGACGTGAAATGCAGCAGGTACTGCTCCAGCTGAACCTTTAATTTCGTGGCTGAAGTGCCAAAACTTGAATGAGGAGAGTCCAGCTGAAGCTCCAGATTTGTTTTTAATTTCTCTACAAGAGATGTGTGCACTGAAAGCACAAAACATTTTGGGAAGCGAAGGAAGGAAAAGAGAATGAACTGAAAATATTAAAGAGCAGGTCAATTCTGCTTATCCTGGATTTGAATATGTCTTGGTTGCTGATGCAGATTTAGTTGGATTATTAACATTGATTTTTGCGAAAACAGAGCTTCACCAGAGTATCAAAAACATGTGCACAGCTAGTGTAAAATTAGGCTTTAAAGGCTGCACAGGAAATAAAGGTGCTATTTCCTTTAGGTTTGAGATTTTTGATAGCAGTATCTGTTTGATTAACTGCCATTTGGCGCCTCATAAAAATCAAACTATTTTGAGAAACAAACACATAAAAATAATTTCCAAAGAAACAAAATTCAATTTAGAAGATGGAAGAATTAAGAATTTATTTGAGCATGATTTTATATTCTTCAACGGCGATATGAATTATAGGCTAAATACATTGACTTCTGAGGAAATTTTGAGAAGAATTCAGGCACATGATTATCGTTCTTTATTAGATTATGATCAACTTTTAAACGAAAGAAGAAAACAACAAATGCTTGCTGATTTTACAGAAGGCACTATTAATTTTCGTCCTACATATAAGCTTACACAAGACTCAATAGAACTAGTTTACAAGTAATAATAACATAGTCCTAAAAGAGATCCCGCTTGGTGCGATAGAATTCTCTATAAAGGCAACTCAACCCTTCAAAGGTATGGATCATGTCCATATATTTCTCAAAGCGACCATATCCCTGTTTTCGGGTATTTTATAGTGCCTGTGAAAATTTCTAATCAAGAAGCTATGAACAAGCTAAAAGATGAAGTTTTTAGATCAGTGGATGAGGCTTTAAATTCTCCAATACCAAAGCTTCACATATCAGAAACTGTGATTCAGTTTACTGGGATGCGATATAAAGTGAGTCAAACTAAACTACTAACTGTAGAAAATAAAGGCTACTCCATTATTCCTTTAGAGATCAGGCCAAATCAACAAATAAACACTTTGAAAAGCTGGGTATCAATATCCCCAACTTTTGCATCAGTGGCTCCAGGACAGCAATTTTCTTTTGAAATTACTGCCTGTTTCAATGAAAAACAAGCAAGAAAAGCCAATGCAAAACAAGATTATAGGTCTGTAATGATGATTCTTGGGATTGTAGGGAGTAGTGATTATTTTGTAAAATTTATGTAGATTGAAATAACATGTGATTTTGTTGGCTCATGTTTTGGAGCAAGCTGCCAAGATCTGATAAAAATTGTCGGACCTATTACGGGGCTCAAATCATGCATGAAAAATGCTGCCAAAGCATCATCAATGTCTATAGAGCTACCAAAGGAGCTCTATAAGATTATTGAATTCATTAAAGAAAAAGGTCTCAGAGTTAGAGGATTGTTTGAAGATACAGGAAATTTAGAGGTTTTGGCTCACATAAGAGATGTTTTAGATACAGGAAAGCAGTTTAATAAGCAAACTGATGTCTATTCAATGTGCTCAATTTTAATTGAATTTTTGGAGTCTTTGTCTGAGCCTATCCTACCGACTGCTGTACTAGATAGTGCATGCCAAATGCTAGAGTCTTCACCTTTTGCTTTGGTAAAAAATCATTTATATAGATCCTTAGATCCAATATTAGTCAGAGTTCTTGAATATATATCATCTTTTTCGAAAAATTTGCTTGGGCAGAGGTCTTATAATGGGTTGTCTGAAGAAAGCTTAGCGGAATATTTGTTAGAGCCATTAACTCATGCAGAAGAGCTTCAAGGCAAGAAAAATGCTAGCATTTATACAAGTGTCTATCCAGAAAAAAGACTTACATTACTAGCTCTCTTCTTATCTTCATAAATAGCTTACTTAAATATAATTATTATGCAGCAAAAAGCAGACAGTTGCGAGTCATGCCATGAAGCTTCTGCATTATATGTGTGCTTATGCACTGGGATTACGCTATGTAAAAAATGCTTATCACCCCACTTTAAATCAGCTGAAACGATTGATCATACTTTTGGACCAATTGATAATCTTGAAATTCAGAATATGCTAAGAGTTAAACGATTTAGGCTAGAGACGCTAAAAAAAGAGCTAACAAGCATTGCAATATTTAAAGAAGACTGTGAAGACTTAATAAAAAGAAAAATTGACAGCTTCATGCTTGATCTTTTTGATCAAATTGATGTAGTTAAAGAAAAGTTAAATGAAGCATGTGAAGAAAAGAGTAAAGAAATCGAAAAAGCTATAAAATTCATTGAGGATTCTCCACCTGATCATAAGCAAGCCACAGAGATTTTTAATATGCTAGAATTAAGCGAAACTGACTCAAGCAAATTTGATCCGTTTAATATGAGATTTGATTTTGATGATTTACCTAAAATGA
>CATKHM010001066.1:0-11542 GCA_949751825.1 Blepharisma undulans | reverse complement strand
GAAACTTAAAAGGTATATCTTTAGATAGTTTTAAAACTATCACAGATGCGTCTGTATCAGAGCTAGCAATAAATTGCACAGCTCTTGAGCGTGTTTCTTTGTCATTTACATATATAACTGATGACTCGTTATCAGCGCTTTCAAGCTTGCAAAATTTAACACATTTAACATTGAGGGGATGCAGAAAAATATCTGAAAGAGGTCTTTCCGAGCTGTTTGAAGCTTGCACTAGACTAAAATATCTCAATTTATCAACAGCGTCTGGAGTAAGTGACCTATCTTTTGAAAAATTATGCTTAAATGGTCAATTTTTAGAAGAATTAATAGTAAATGATGCTGAAATCACTGATGAGTCTGTATTTTTATTATATGAACTCAAAAATTTAAAACATTTGGTACTAAGTTATTGTAGTGGCATAAGCGAAAGTTCATGCTTTCGCGAAATCACAAAATTAAAAAAATTAATCGATCTCTCTTTGTCTGGGAGCAAGTTTTTACTTGATGAAGATTTAGTTTTTATAATTGAACATATTGGGAAAAATTTGCAAAAATTAAGATTAGATGGCTGCAGGCTGCTGACTGATAAGTCGTTTTGTAAAATAAATGAATATGCACAAATGCTGAGGTATTTGTATTTAAAAAATATTACTTTGAACGAAAAAACACTCTGAAACTTAGAAGGTCTTAGGAGTTTGAAATATTTAGAACTTACAAAACCACAGGATTTTGAATTTTATCCTACTAATTTAGAGGCAATGGTCGTTTTTGATTAAATAGAATGAGTTTCCTTCTATAACATTATTTTTATAGCATAAAGTGTTTAATAAATAATGATAATTTATATCTGAAAGAGCAACTTAAACATTTTGAAATAAATTTATATATCTTAAAAAAGTGCTTGATTATTGTATAATGTGCCATTATTAATTTTAGATCCATTCAAAATTACAATAAATACTGCTGAATTATTTTCATCCTATATTGTTCATAGAAATTTAAAATAAACTGATATTAATATCTTAATCGTATTACTATATTCATAAGCCATAATTAATTGTGTGATGGGAGCCTGCTGTGTGACCAAAAAACACATAAACATCGAAAAATTTATATCAAATAAGCTGATTGAAGCAATCGAAAGAAATTCAGCAGACAAGGTACGTCAAATTCTTGAGAGATATTCAAAAACCAACATTTATTACAAAGATCCCACTATAATGATTGACGACCCTGTCATCAAAATCCACCAAGTCGATATGAACCCTTTGGGTTATGCTCTTTACCTTGGTGCAGCCCCTGTATTTAAAGTACTCTACGAAGAAGGTCATGCTAAATTGTCTATAATGACCAAATTTTTCTTACAATTAGGAAAAAGACCTATCGAAGTTCTCTGTGAGCTTGGACATCTAAGTTTATTAGAGTATTACTTACCCTTGTATTTAGGCAATAAAGATCAAGCAGAAAACTCAGATGATGAACAAGATAGCGAAGAACTCTCAATATTTGCCAAGTCAAGAAATACAAAATCTCACACACAAGAAAAAAGCAAAATTTCAGCCCCTCTCTCCACAATGACCCCGATTCAGAGAGCTGTTGAAAAAGGCAGACTTGAGCTGATAAAGTTTTTCAGAGAATATTTTCGAGAGAAGCCAAATGATGAGTTTAATGTCCACTTCATTGATGAAACTACTGGCGAAAATTGTGCATTAATATCTTGTAAAACAGGAAATATCGATCTTATCAAATATTTACATGAGGTGATGGGCGCTGATTTTCAAATTGTTAATAAAAGAAAGGAAAATGCTATACAAATTGCTGCGGTATGGTCAAAAAAAAGAAAGAGCAAGCAATTTAAAGAGTGTGTGAGATACTTGGTTGAAGAAGTTGGGGTGGACTATACATATGAGTTTGAAGAGACATTACTTGTGCTGGAAGATAAGAGTATTGTTATGTATTTGGAGAATAAGTTACATCAGGACGGAATTTCTGTGAGTAAAAGCAGAGTGGATGATAAATATAGTTTATCGAAAAACCGGCCACCTGCTGCTGTTATTGACCCGAATTTAGAAGAAAGGCTAAGTAAAATAAAAGGGCCAGAATTTAATTTTACCGAACTTTTCAAAGAAGAGCTTGAAGACGCGAATTCAAATATAAGCTCAATTAGTGTAATTCAAAGCAAATCATTCAGTCAAGTTATTATGGATTCTCCTATTGAGAAGCTTCGAATGTAATCATAAGCTAATATTATGAATAATTATATGTACGCTTTCTTATGAATAAGCATGGGCTTAAAAATTGATTCTATTAAGATATTTATTAATTTATAAGAAATAATAGCGATTAGTTAGTCAACCCTTCCTTTTGTTTTCTCTCTTTGATTTCCATATGTTGCCTTTCCAAAATCAAAAGGAATGTAGCCATGCTTATACATATGTGCTATTTGTCTCCTCATAGTTGCCACGAATAACACTATAAAATAAATAACCAAGACAGGCCAAAATATCTCAAAATTTAAAGCCTCAATAAAAGTACAGATAATTGAAATAATGATTCCTATCAAAGTATTTCTCCAAAAGCCAAACTCTCCAAGCTTGCGAATGAAAGGCTTATACTCATTTGTTTCTCTCATGGGCAGAACAGGATTGTCAGATTCTTCGTCTTCCATATCAGACATAATTGGAGTAAGGAATCTCAGGAAAAGATTAAGGATAAAAATAGCCAAGCAATATGCAACTACATAGAAACCTGTCTAAAAATTACCTTGCAAGCTGATAACTCTTTGAAAGAAGAATATTAGCAAAATGCAAGTTGCAAGTCATCTTTTTCTTATGTGTGGAGCAATTCTATCAGTATAAGTTTGCAAATAAATTCTAAGCTGGTCTTTGAATCCTAATTCTTCCATTTTCAAATGAAATTTTTTGTTTATAAAATCCACCTGTGAAAATATGATGTTAAGAGAAATTATTTTTCATTTTTATTCTATAATGTAATGCATGCTTTAGTTTTAAACTTATTACTCTGCTCATTTGGCAATAATTTTAGAATATGATTTTTTAATTATCATTTAATTGCAAGTGCTATAAATAGCACTTATTAAATAGCATTTATAAAATAGAAGGACTTTCTAATCATTTCTATTTTTATATAATAAAAATCATAAAATAGATGAAATGTATAGCCATGACTTTTATCATTTCTAGAAAATGATGTTTTTCTGACAAGAGTTTAAATTCCAAAAATTGAAAATAAAATGGTTGCATTAATAAAAGCTTTTGAATTTGGTCACTGGGCTATTTATCAGTAAAAACTCATTATTTTTGTGATAAAATATAAATGTTATAGGTAAATAGCTTCTTTAATTTTCATCGGCTCATACTAAGATCAAAAGAATAAATAACTTATTTCAAGACACTTAAATTTTGCTTTTTCTTCTTTATTTCCATTCAAATTTGATTTTTATCTACTCTTTTTTAATCAAATTATCTTCAATGTGCTTCTGTCATGATGGTTATTTTTTTATTACCATAATTTTAGTTCATATGGGTTGTGTATCATCAAAGAAAAAGACACTTAGCACCTATCTTGACAATATTCAACAACTTAAAATCCGTCCAGAACTTTTTGTTACAGAAAGCCAAGACAAATTTTCAAATGAATACGAAATTACTAAAGAGCTTGGTCAGGGTGCATTTTCAAAGGTCTACCAATGTATAGATAAGCTCACAGGAAATACCTGTGCAGTCAAAATGATCACAAAAAAGCAACTAAGCCAAGATATGTTGACTTCCACAAACAAACTGCAAGAAATTCAAGTTTTAAAGACTTTAGATCATCCTAACATTTTGAAGGTCTTCCAGATATTTGAAGACAAAAAATACTTCTATATTGTCATGGAATTTTGTGCAGGAGGTGAGCTATTTAATAAAATCACTTCAAAAGGCCATTTTAGTGAAAGAGAAACAGCACATATCATATATCAATTATTATCAGCTGTGACTTACTGCCACTCCAAAAATATTATCCATAGAGACCTCAAGCCTGAAAATATTTTACTTGAAGAAGTCAATGGAGAAATCACTATAAAAGTGGCTGATTTTGGAAGCTCTGTATTTTTTAGTAAAAATAAAATAAAAGGATGCTTCGGGTCAGTATATTATATAGCGCCAGAAGTGTTGGAAAATTCTTATAATGAGCTCTGTGATGAGTGAAGTTGTGGAGTTATTTTGTATATATTGCTCAGCGGAAAGCCACCTTTTGGAGGAAAAAGTGAAGCAGAAATTTTGCATAATATAAAGTATGGGATTGTTATGACCGAAGGACCGCATTTTGGAAGAATCTCAGAAGGCGCTAAAGACCTGGTTAAAAAACTAATAGAAAGAGATACATCAAAGCGGTTAACAGCTCAAGAAGCACTCAGTCATAATTGGCTCCAGTCTTATAGGTCTTTAGAATTCCCGAGTAGTGAACAAATTTCAAATATTTTTTCGCAATTAAGCTCGTTTAACGCTTCAGTCAAGCTTAGAAGCGCAATTTTTACGTTTATCACTACACATTTAGTTACACAAGAAGAGAAGCGAGAACTGCAAAAATCATTCAGAATGCTTGACCAAAACGGTGATGGACGAGTCAGCAAACAAGAATTATTGTCAATTTATAAAGAAGTAATAGGAGGAATGGACAGTGATGCAATTGTCGATAGAATTATGAGAAATGTGGACACTGATGGAAGTGGATTTATTGATTACACTGAATTTATCCAGGCAACATTGAACCATGAAATCCTCTTTTCCAAAAAAAACCTGGAAATGGCATTTAGGGTCTTTGATAAGGATGGCAGTGGGACTATCACAATTGATGAGCTAAGGACAATGCTCAGCGGAGGAAAAATGTCAAATGATTCAGTGTGGGAAAGCATCATAAAAGAAGTAGACCAGAATGGAGACGGAGAAATTGACTTAAAAGAGTTCACAGAACTAGTTTTGGAAAAAATGTAAATATATTATAATAAATATAAATGCTTGTTATACAAACTAAGTGTAATAAGTTTTTATGTGGGTTTTTTGAAAATTCAGGAAAACTGCTCTATATGAAAAAACAAGCAGGAGCAAATACAGCCTCAGTTACAGATTTTCTTGAAAGATGTAGGGCAGAATATCCTGATATAAGCAAAGCAGATTTAATTGGAGTCACATGTCTTGGTGGGATGCCAGATCTTATGAAAGAGTCGCTGAATTTTGCCAAGGTGAGATTGAGTTAGAAACTTGATAGGCCAATTTATCCTCTACATTATCTCCAAACTCATTTAAGCTTCATGAAAAATACCCCAAGTTTAATTCTTGCATGCACTTCTAACCAAACAGAGCTGATTTTATCGAAATCTTTCAATGATTACACAATTTTAGGTATTTCTATAGACATGAACTTGGGAAAAGCCTATCAAAAATTATCCTCAATTTCTGGCATGAATTACAAAAGAGTCGAAAATGCAGTGATGCATGAATTTATCGATATTCCTGTTCCGATGAAAGAGCACAAAGGGTTTGATTTCTCTTTTTCAGGGCCTTATCACAGAACTCTCCAGCACATCTATCCAAGTGTAACAGGCATTAAAAAAATCCCTTATGTTGAACCCCTTTTTAGGCTGGAAAATCTTGAAGGGATTTCATCTCTGCTGGCTTCATTTCAAGTTTCTATCATTGACCAATTAGAAAGAAGAGTATCAAAAGCTATAGAATGAAGTATAAATAAACGTCTAGGGATTAACACATTGGTAATATTTTATATAGGGATTTTGTGGAGGAGTTGCGAATAATTATAAGATTGCAAAGAGCTTGCAAAGTGTGTGTGAAAAATATGGGTGAACGTTTAAGGTGCCTTGCTATCCAAGCACAAATGTTTATCATTTGAGAGATTGTTTAGAATTGATGAAGATGAGTGGGTATAATTTTGATATGAGGAGAGTAGATATAAAGTGCTATGAAAATTATCCATTAGGTCCTTTTCTATTTTATAACAATTAGATAAACCGATCAATATATTAGAGAATTAATTTAAACAGTAATAAAGTCTAAAAGCACAATTGAATTGATATAAAATCTATAAAATATATATATATTGGAAATTAGATTTGCTATTTTCAATACAATCTTGCTATATTTTGGCTATACATTTGCTTTTTCAAATTAAAAAGGAAACTATAAGTAAGTCGTAAAACTGGGTACAATATTATTTAATTTGTTAATTAAGTTCAAAATAAACCACACTGCCGAAAACTATCCCTAAGAAATTCAAAATATTTTTTCTCAAATTCAGTATAGACGAACTAAATAAAACTTGTTAAATTTACCATATTAATTCAGCAAAGTCCTTTTTCCACGGACGTTAAAACTATATAGTTTCTTTAATTTTATGCTCACTACCACGCTTCAGCTTTATAAAAAGCGTTTTAAGTTATCTTTTATTTTAAATCCGATTGTTGGTGATTTCCTACTGGTTTCCCCATTCTTAAGCGAGCTTCTCGATACTCCTGGCATGATGCGCACCAGCAACAGAACATGTGATAACAGCAGTCGAAGTACCAATTTCCATTAATCTTGAATAATCCTCTGATACTTCCACGGTTGATACCTGCTCCAAGAGCACCACACCAGCATGCAAGGAAACAATGAATACAGCAACCCTGATGACCTTCAGAGGCAGTTTGAACGGCAATGCCTTGCATACATTCGTTGCCGCAAGGCACACACATTGACCAAAGACAAGAGGTTATGTCATTCATGCATCCAAATAACGGTTCTTTAAAAACTCCCGCATTTTCACTCTCCATTTCTCTTTATTAAGGATTTGAAAAGCTGCTTCTTAATCAATAATAGGTATTTTAATTTAGACTTCAATTCAATTAAAATAAAATAAAAAACCAAAAAAATTGAAGACTTATGATGATTCATCTACATTTTTTTCCATTTTTATTATAAGTTAAATTTTATTATTTATTCAAAAACCACTTAACTACTTTGATGAATTTGCTAGAAACTTGTTTTATGGATGTATTCAAACTAAAAAACTATTGAAAAGCATTATTATGGTTTTTCAAAGTTTATTTGGAAATATATATCATTCAAGTACAGAAATTTACACATAGCGAAGATAATAAAATTTGTGAATAGATTTTATAATTAGAGTCTCATCCATATTTTTGTGATAATATTTAATGGTAAGTACCCGTAGCCAAAAATCCAAAGAAGAAAAGCCTAAACCAATCCAAGCTGAAAAAGTGTCAACAGATAAGAAAAAATCTCAATCTAAGCAGGTGAAAAATCAAGTAAAAGAAGAAAAGAAAAAGAAAAATCAGACTGTCCAAAATGATCAGAAAATAGCAAAAGCTCAAGAATCCAAGAAGAAGCCAGAGCCTAAACCAAAAGAAATTAAAAAAGCTCCTCAGATTTTGGGTTATACAGCTGATCAATATGCAAAATATAAAGAGTTGATAAAAGAAACAAGGAAAAAAGTAATGATGATCTAAAGAGCATGCTAAGAAAAAATGAGCAAAAAATCTCTGGGAGTAAAGATGAGCTTGCTGAAAGAGTTGCAGATGGAATAGTGCTTGGAGCTATTCCTAAATGCCCGAATTGTGGAGGTGGAAGGCCGAAATTTGACTTTAAGAAAGGGACTTATTATTGCCCTGGGTATAGAGATGATGTTGATTTTGTTAATTGCCATAAGAGCTACACCCTTGCAGAGCTTCCCAGAAATTCATGGGTCTTATAAATTATAATTTAAGAATATTTTACAGCAAATTTATTTAATTGCTATCCTAAGCTCGAGTTTTATTTATATTTTGCACTAGCTTTGGAACAATATTTGATGGGATCCCTGGCAATGCTTTTACAAGCTCAGTCTACATTAATATTACAATTTGCTCTTCCTTTGGGAGCCAATCAGGTTTGATTTTTTGGTTTGGATCTATATAGCTCATCCTCTTTGCTGGCACTTTGCTTCTTTGATTACAGTTAGAGTTATCAGTAGGCGGAATGTTTGTGTTAGAGTCTTTTCTTGATTGAACATTAGGAGAACTTTCAGCTGATCTGCTCTTCCCAACTTCATATGCATAATCTTGAAATTTTGCTGTTACTCGTATCGGATTTGGTGTTTTTGTGCCTTTACTAAGAATTTCCTTATTTCTCTTTGGAGATAGCGGAGGTCGAGCAGGATTTGTCCTACTCATTTTGATGTTATTGATATTAGCTTTCAAGTAATCACTACTTTTCGTTGAGTTTGCAAGAGAATTTACTAAACTTTGCAATTTTTTTTCTTTTTCCATCAAAATTTGTTCCTTCAATTCCAGCATTTTTTCGTGTGCTGAATTCTTCAGTTCTCTATACCATTGAAAAGTCTGCATTTTATCTTCCAAACTCTTATCATTCAGAAAGCTCGAAATATTCGAAATATCACTCACAGCACTTTTATGTATATGTTCAGGACTGATTTCATCGAAATCTGTTTCCCTGGACTCATTAACCTTTATGATAGGAATTTTCCTCTTTTTTGTAGCTGGCACATATACGTTGTCAATGATATTTTCACTGAATTCTTCTTTTTGAGGGCTATTTTCGTATCTTCGAGCAGATGGACTTGCGCTGCTGCTTTTTATATTAATATTTTTTTTAAAAATCTGTTTCGGTTCTATTTTCGGCTGGTTTCCTATAAATGCAGATGACGATCGCTGTTTTGGCTTTTGAAGCTCAATTTTCTGTATGGAGTAGAAAGGATATTTCTCTTTTGGACTAGAATTTTCTTCGAATCCCTGTGACTTGATTTTCTGCAGCGATGGAGTTTTTTCTTCTAGTTCTTGGATTTCTAATGAAAATCTGAGCTCTTGTGGTGAGCGGATACTTTTGGTGATTCCTTGCTGCTTAAGCAATTCTTCACGTTTTTTTTGAAGCTCAAGCTTGGCTTGGCCTAGATATTCTTCGAAATTTGGGTCAATATTGCCCTGCTCTTCAGCTTCTTGCAAGTAGCCATTTATGGTTTCTTCTTGTTTTTCGATTTCTTCTAGGAGCTGCTCGAAGGTGGCTTTGGACTCCATGTTATATTTAAATAATTTTCTCTTATTTTTAATCACTTCTTTTATAATGGCTATCGAGTGGTACAAGCATTTTAAGAGGCATCTAAAAATATATTCGATAAAACTATATTTCATCTGAAACTGAAAAATTTTTTGATTAATGCCTTATCATCTAAATTATTTGCTACTATTTAAAAATAAAAAATAGATGCTATATAAATCATGATTTTTAGTCTATTAATGCTTGGCATTTCTCAAGCGTCTGTCGTGACGTTGCAAATTTTCCAAAGCTTCTTTTGCAGCCTGTGCTTCTTCTACCTGCCCCAACCTCAATTTTTTGATATCTTCTCTTACCTCTGAGTCGCTTGGCAAAATGATATCATAACTGATTTTATACGGAGTTATATTTCTTGGATCCCAATATCTTTTGCCATCAATTTCTATGTGCCCACAATAAGTGCCACTTATTTCGCATATCTTGTTTCCATCCATGTCAGTGATTTCCCCAGTCATGTGATCGCTTGGCAAGGTTTTATCTGCTCCGAACTGTATTCTTGCTTTGTACAAATTTGAATTGTCGCTAAATTCTATAACTCCTAAACTTTCATGCCTCACAGCCCCAAAAAATGTCCCAGAAAATATCTCAAGTGGCAAATTTTGACTGATAGAATATCCATCTGGAAATTGGAAATATTTTTTCCCATAATTCGTAATCTATATAGGTTTTACCGTCACTGAGTTTAAACCTGCACTAGCTGTATAATTGTAATTGCCATGGCATATATAACTTTTATTTGGGCCTTCTATATAAAAGTGAGAAACTGGAGGATGGTGGCTGGTCTGCTCTGCCCAGATCTCTCCACCGTCTTCTAGCTTCCCATGCAAAGTTTCTCCTAAAATGGGATTAAGAGGTTTTTCAAAAGTTGATGTATAGAGATAAGAAGAAACACTACAAACAATCACTAATTTAAACCTTTCTAGGTGATCAGAAATAGAGGCAGCTTTATTCATGTATAAAGGACACATAAGCAAACCTTTTACTGTATTGTGTAAAGCTGTGTTGGCCTGCATGCACACAATTGGAAAAGAGATTTGAGTTAAATTCAGATTCCCGCTGAGAATTTTCCTGCCTATTTCTTTGACTATTTCCTTTCCAATGCTCCTCATTTTAGAGATTGTTGCCTGGTTTAGTAAAGCAATTCCTCCATATGCATATGCGTTTTCCACTCTATAATCGTCAGAGTTCTCAATGGGGTTTCAGTTTAGAGCATCTTCTATTATTTCGCTCTCTGATCTTGTGCTGCTTTCAACAGGCTCTTTTTGCTCCTCTTGGTTTTCCATTTCATAATCCAGAAAAGTCAGTAAATCCGTGTCAATTTCAAAATTTGCTTTAAAAAAGGCATCAATAAATACTTGGGCTGATGAATGTAAGATTTTGGCAAATTTATATAACTAATAAGTCACTGCTTATAATTGCAACTCAGAAAAAGTCGTTTTATCTGATATCAAAATGTACTAATCATTCCCGAGTATAATTTTGTCCTGAATTGACATTAAACTCAGTCAAATTATTGGTTGTATTTTTGTATGTAAGCTTATTGAAGAAATTCTTTTCGTTTTTATTGATTTAAATTAGAAATATAAAATGAGATAATCATATATTTTTAAACTTTGCAGTTAGAACTAAAGTTTATTGTCCAAAGTTAATTTTTATTTTTAAAATGGTAAAACAAAAAGCTCTTTAGGTCACCATAATTATATGAAAATATCAAAGATCATAGCTAACATTTAATTGATAAACATAATAGATCTCTTTGATTTTATTAATTTTTCATATATAATTGCTTTTTAAGCATTAATCAATAAGAAAACTCTCATAGCCAATTCTTTGTGTGTACAATTAAGACGCAACAATATTTAAAAAGACTACTCAATTAAGTGCAAAGAAAAGGTTTCCTTTACCAATCGAGGAGTTTTGAATAAAATTGATTTTATTATTCATAGTGTTCTTTTGATGATAATTAAAACAAATTCACCATCTTAAAACATCACATAATAAAATCCACAATAAACCTTTCACTCAATCTATTTGCTATTAATTTATTTTCTATTCTGTATATGTTTAGTTTGTTCCTTCTTTTAATTTCCCTATTCGATTCTTTAATTTACAAATATACAATTTTAGTCATAATTTAGATAGCTGCTTTGCAATAATTATTGCTCATTCTTTTACTCACAGAGTCTATAAATTAACAATTTCTAAATTTTACTCCAAATCTTCTTCTTTCTTCCGAAAACTTCTTGACAATCGCTACTTTTTTATTTCAAAAATTTCATTTTTATATAAGCTTAGTCTTAATTTATTGGCATATACTTACTTATATTAAATGGCAGGAAGAGCAGCACCAAGTTCAAAGGCTTTCAATCCTAAACAATACGAGCGTCCAGGCCTCACTGAAGACGAAATCGAAGAAATCA
>CATKHM010001065.1:0-11543 GCA_949751825.1 Blepharisma undulans | reverse complement strand
AGGGTTTGGACGAGTGTGGAAGGGAGAGTTCAAACGAACAAAGCAAGTATTTGCCATAAAAGAGATGCAAAAGTCACGAATCGTCAACAAAAGAAGCGTCTGCTCAGTCATGAATGAGAGAAAACTGTTAAGCATTATCAAACATCCTTTCATTGTCAACATGGAGTATGCCTGGCAAGATCTCAACAACTTATACTTAGCTATGGACTACGTTCCTGGTGGTGATTTAAGGTATCATTTAATAAAAAATGAAAGATTTACGGAAAAACAAACAAAATTTTTTGTAGCATGTATTATTACAGGTCTAGAATATATCCACCTCAATGGAATTATTCATAGGGATATCAAGCCAGAGAACTTAGTTCTTGACTCAAAAGGATATGTAAAAATAGCAGACTTTGGAATAGCAAAGAGGATAGGTCCATGGCTCGAAAGTGAAAGTTCTGGAACGCCTGGGTATATGGCTCCAGAAGTTATGTGTAGCAAAATGCATGGGTTTGCGGCTGATTTCTTTGCGTTAGGTGCTGTTACTTTCGAATTTATGACAGGGTATCGACCTTATTGGGGAAGAAACCGAAGAGAATTAAAAGATATAATGATGAGTCATCAAGTTCAGCTCAAAAGAAAGGATATTCCAGAAGGTTGGTCATATGAAGCTGCAGATTTCATAAATAAGCTTTTAATGAGAAAGCCAGAAGAAAGACTTGGCTTTAATGGCCCACAGGAAGTAAAAAATCACCAATGGCTCAGAGACTACAATTGGGCTGATTTATTTTCAAAAAAAATTGAAGCTCCTTTCAAACCTCGCAAAAATGATGATAATTTCGATAAAAAAGCCCAGGAAGATTGGCTTGATGATGTTGATAGCAAAACTTTTAATACTTCTTTACAAGATTTATTCGAAGGTTTCGCTTTTGACAATAAAAAAAATCAGGGAAGTGATGAGAACACACATCGATTGAGATAGCTATTAAATTTAAAATAAGACATTTAAAATATTTTTTAACCTATTGAAAATTTTAACTGTGGGAGCCTATTTTCTTTCTAGAAAAAATACATAGTGAATTTGAATCTATGTAAAATATATGCCTTCTTTTGTAATTTAATTGCTAATTTTTGAGTTTTTGAATCAATGCTATGCGATAAATTTTTCCGAATTATTCCTAGACATCTTGGTATTGCCAGATTTTTTTTCATAACCATTTTTGAATTATTAGTTGTATTTGATATCAGTTTACTGAACCTTCTAACTAATATTGTATGATTAAAAATCATATTTTAGGTGTATTTTATGATGCAGTGTTATAAAACCTAATTTAGTTATATAGGCTAAGTTTCGCATTTTAGCACAAATTATATTTTAATCCAAATTATCAAGCTGAACTATCCTAATTATTCAATATATTTCAAAGTTAAACTAGCAAAATAATTGAATTGTATTTTTCTGAATTAGTTTTTTAATATCTTTTTTTACTGAATTTCTAATAGAAATATAAATTAAATTTTGCATCTATAGTGGTATCTTAATGCAAGCTTTGCAAATACTCCAAAAGTCTTTGATTCTGAGGGCTAATTTTTGCGCCTGTAAAATCACAATTGCAAACTACTAATTCTCCATTCATTGATGACCAGATCAAGCTTGACGTTTTACGTTCTGAATCTTCACATGAGTCGCCATCGGAATCTTGGCAAGTCTTTTTTGACTCTTTAGTGTCTTTATCGCAATTTTTACACTCACTTTCCATAATTGTATAAATTAACCTGCTGCTTTATATAATTAATCATTCAGTTCCAAGGTTTCTATTATTATTTAAAAAGATAATTCTATTTTATGTATTAATTCACACAATAAAGTTAAAAATTATGAGCAATTTTGAATTGCATTAATCTTTTTAACAATAAAATATGCAAAAAGTTAGCCAAAAAGAGCAACTTCAAATAGAAAATCGCGAACAAAACAAAAATAATAGAGAAGCTGAAGCCAAATTCAAAGAAGGAAGGACTCTCCTTCGTGATGCCAGAACCCCAGAGCAGTTTGAAGAAGCAGCTCAATGTTTTTCTGACGCAATAAGCTTAAGAGAAGACAAAGGTATTTACTGAGCATATAGAGGCATCGCATTCAGAAATATAGGCTGGTTTCGCCGTGCATCTTGTGATTTTTCAATGGCAATTCAATTAGACTCTGGATATCCTCAGCATTATGCTGAGCGTGGAATTTGTTATCAAAAAATGGGAAGGCTTGAGGAAGCACTTGAGGACTTTAATGAAGCTATATATTTAGAGCCAGCAAATGGGCATTACTATTATTCACGTGCTATCGTATACAGTAAAATGGGAAAATATGATCAAGCAGTTGAAGATTATACCAAAGCCATAACTGCTTTGCAAGATCCATTTCAAGCTCTATGTAACCGTGGAAATTGCTATAGAAGACTTGAAAAAATGGACTTATCCATTTCAGACTTAAAAAAGGCTGTAACAATGCAGCAAGACAATGTAAATGCTAGAAATAATCTTGGACTTAGCTATTTCGAAAACAAAGAATTTGACCAAGCTCTTTTGGAGTTTAACAAAGCGATAGAGATGGATAAAGAAAATCCAACACTGTATTATAATAGAGGTATTGTTTTTTATCATATGGAAGAGAATGAAGCTGCTTTAAAAGATTTTAATAAAGCAATAGAACTAGATTATCAAGATCCAAATTATTATTTTAATAGAGGAAACACATATTTGGCTATGGAAAATTATAATAAAGCTTATAGTGATTTTGATAGGGCAATAGGCCTTGCGCCTCAAAATCCAAAGTTTTATCATTCAAAGGGACTTGCTTTTCAAAAAGAAGAAAAATATAATGAAGCTATTGAAATGTTTTCTAAAGCTTTAGATATAGCTCCAGACCATGTGGCGTCTAGATATCATTTAGGATTAATGCTTCATAAGTCAGGGCATTTTCCACAAGCCTTGCAAGCCTTTACCAAAGTTTTGGATCTTGTAGGAGAAGATAGGCTTGTCTATGAAAGCCGTGGAAGGCTCTATCAAGATATGAGAAATCATGAAATAGCAATAAGAGATTTCAATAAAGCTATATCAATTGATCCTCATAGTCCTGACGCATATATATTTAGAGGAATTTCTCTATTGAAATTAGGCAAACCAGAAAACTCCATAACAGATTTTGATAAAGCAATTGAATTAAACTCTGAAAGCCCTTTAATCGATAATGGCTTAGGCTGTGCTCATAAAGCTTTGGGGAACTTTGAAGATGCTTTAGGCCACATGTCAACAGCTATTGAAAAAGAGCCTTCTTCAGTTGACTTTCTAATGGACCGAGCAAGTTTGCATTGTGATATGCATCATTATCCAAGCGCTGTTGAAGACCTTACAAAAGCTTTGGAGCTCCATCCAGAAGACCCTCAGCTGTTTTACAAGCGTGGTTTGGCTTATTACAAAAATGAGAATTATGAAGAAGCTATTAAAGACTTTAAACAAAGTTTATCATTTCACCCATTTCCTACCTATAAGCCAGATATTCATTATCATTTAGGCCTTGCTTATGCATGCTTAGAAATGTTCGACAAAGCAATCAAACCATTCACAAAATGCATTGATTTGTGCCCAAATGAAGCTGTTTATTATCACGAACGAGCTAAAGCTTATCAAATGGTCGACAAAAATGCAGAAGCACTTGAGGACTTTACTAATGTTATTAAGCTGCAGCCTAGTAACGCTCATGCCTTCTTTAGAAGAGCGTTTAGCCAAAAAGCTTTGAAATTCTATCAAGAAGCTGCTGAAGATTTTAGCAGAGCAAGAACTTTGCAGCCAAAAAATCCTGCGTTAGTGATTAATGCCAAAAAAGTGCATGGAGTGAAATGCATTGTACTTTGCAAGCCTGGACAAGAGCCAAATTTTAACTAATATTTTAATTTTATTACAACCTAAATGTAAAAACCCTATTATTTTTAAGTCTTAGTATCCTGCTGCAAACTTCTTCGCCAATTCTGGGTTCTTTGCCAACGCTTCTTTCAAAATTTTTTGGTTTTTCTCTTCATCAAAGGTTGGAAGTCCCATTTCTTTTCTTTGTGCATCAAGTAGTCCTTTTTCAATCACTGGTCTTGTCTCTTCATCAAATATGGACAAATTGGTGTTTCCAGGGTCTACTTTAGTAGTATCAATTTCAGGTTCTCCCTTGAGTGCGCATTTCCACCAAGTTCTGACAGCTACTTTATCCATTGTCAGCACAATGCATTTTCTCCCTTCAACAGTGTCAACCATCCAAAGAGGGTCATCTGGCTTAATAGCATCAAAGAAGTCTCCATCTAGAAATACTTCGCCTTTGTGGACAATTGTTATGTGGTCTGGGCGTAGGTTTACTTTAATATGTTTGGCTTGGAAATTTTCTGGGATGTAGAAATTGATCGTCAGGTCATTTAGTTGTTGTGTCCAAAAATAGCGATCAGTCTTTCCACCATTATTTATCGGCATCAAACCTTTAGACTCTCCTTTCTTCTCTTCAACTGGTGGGGTAGACCCCGCAGGCAGCTGATTCTGTGTAAGTTTAGGTGTCAGCTTTTTCTTCGGTGGAGACTTTACTTCTTCTTGTGGTTTTGGCTCAGTCAACATTGCAGCTTGCTCATCAGTTATCTCCACAATCTTATTTTTGCTCAACTCAGTTTCAAGATGTTTCTGTTCCTCTGATTTGCTCTCTTCAATGATTCTGGCTTCTTCTGCTTGCCTCAGCTCTTCAAGTTTTCTTTCCTCTTCAGCCTTTCTCAGCTCTTCTTCCTTTTTCTCTTGCTGAATGCGGAGTTCTTCGTCTCTTTTTTTCTTTTCTTCCTGCTTCTTTTGCATGTATTCTTTCGCTTTATTGAAATAAAGAAGATTTGCTTCGAAGTGATCCAGAAGTTCTTGTTTGGCTTCTGTTGGGGTGGTGAAGAAATCAGTTCGGCGCCTTAAAAACCCGTAGAAGCAGTTTAAGAAGCCATCGATTCCACGCTTGGTTTGGACACACTGCATGAAGAGACCATCAAATGACTCGTCGTCCATTAATTTTTATTATAATTCTATATATTTTAGTTATAAAATGAACCCTCAGAATGATTCGTTTGATATCATGGCTGAAGAGCATAAGGAAAAGTCAAGCCCAGAAGAAATTCCTGGGCTGAAGGTAGATGATATTCATTTTGGAATTATGGGAAATGATGAATATGTAGCCCCATTTCCAAAGAAAACTCTTTACTGTTCGCTTGCTTTGTTTATAGTTGGTAGTGTTTTAGTGATAGTTGGCTGTGTTGAACTGTTGGTAGTTGAGGATAAAACAAATGGCTTGGCGTTGTTGATTATAGGTGCGATTGCATTTATTCCGGGGATGTATTATTCTTATATGTTTTATAAGCTATACCGAGCCAAAACACAGTCAGAAAGAATGAGAATTCTAAGAGAAATTCCAGAAATGTAAAACACAATCAATTACAATAACGAAAATAGATAGAAATAATAATTTTATTTTACTAATGGGAAAAGCTACTTTCTTTATTGGGTTTCTACTTGGAGCTTACACAGGAGCTATATTCAGAGAAGAGTATTATTTTCCTACATCTGAAAGAATAAAGCATGCAATTGCGGTATTTAGAAAAAACCAAGAAGCTATAGTTGAAGCCACGAAGCTGCCAGATCAAGTTCAAAATCCTGAGCCTATTGTGGGAAAGCAGGAAGAACAAAAGAAGTAATCTAATAAGCTTACGTAAAATGAAAAACCCTAAAGATTTTATAATTTATAGATTGAAAATCGGATTCTTATCTAAAAACTTTATTTTCATATATCTTCGTCTATTTGAAAATTTTTTAAATCTTTATTTTACACCAGATAATTTATTATTAAAATATAATTATATTCTTTCTTAGCTTAAACATATTTCATTATCCTTAATATTTTATTTGCTTTTTATTATTTTTCTTTTTTCTTTGAAAGTTGCTTATAATAAGCAACTTTTCCAAACACTCCAATATACAAATTACTCTATCCCTTTTTGGGAAAATAAAAGCAAAATATCTCAAAATACCCCCTCCTAATATAAATTTAAAATGTCGACATTCGCAAAAGTCAAAGGAAGCAGGGGAAAGGTTGCAACCCCAGTGAAGATGTCAAGATCTCAAAAGGCAGGCTTACAATTCCCAGTTGGGCGTATCTCAAGATTTATGCGGCATGGAAAATACGCAGAAAGAATCGGTGCAGGAGCTCCAGTTTATTTATCATCTGTCCTTGAATATTTAGCAGCAGAATTGCTTGAGCTTGCTGGAAATGCAGCGAAAGATTTTAAAAAGAGTAGAATTCTACCACGCCATATACAACTTGCTGTAAGAAATACGAAGAACTAAATAGACTTATGGCTGATGCAATTATATCTAATGGAGGAGCAGTTCCATTTATACATCAAGCGCTGCTTCCAACTGGTCTTAAAGAAGAAGTGGCCCAAGAACTTTAATTATTATAATATTGAGATTATTTAACTTATAAAAAATAATAAAAATATTGTTATTCCATTTTATAAAAACTGAAAAAAATTCAGATAATCTGATCAAAAAAATTTTGATATTAAATAAAGCTACGTAAAATAAAAGTAAAAGGCTGAGTAAATCTTGACTTCTATAGTAATTGACTTAATAATTAATTCTTTCTAAATAATTGTTAATAATTCAGATCAGTTTATAAAAAAATTAAAAAAAAATATGAAAATTTATTTGATTTCGTTTTGTTCTGTTTAACTGATAATTTTTTACCGATTTTATATCTAAAAACTTAAGCATATTTTATCAGAACCCTATTTATCAATTAAAAATGGTTATTCAGTCTTCAGCTTTTTATTCTCATCAAGTGCTTCTTCGAAATGTCTCTTTAAAGCTTGACCACCATCTACAGACTCCCCACTATCCTCATCAGTTTCTGAAGTATCTTCATCAGAATCCTCATCTTTTACAATAAAATCTTCCAAATCACCCTCATCCTCATCACTATCACAATCCTCTGACGAAAGTCCGATTTCTTTTCCGGACTTATCAAGGTTATTTACAGATTCTAATGTTTCAAACATTTCGAATATTTTTTTGGCAAAGTCGGGAAATTCGGCGAGCGGGCAACCGTAAAAATCGAGACCTGTTAAATTTGTAAGCTTGATCAGTGGAAGAAGCGCTGTATAGTCAGATATAGGATTTCCAGCTAAGGAAAGCGAGCTTAAGTTTGCTAGATTTGAGAGTGGTTCGAAGCCACTTTTTATTCGATTGTCGCATATGTCTAAAGTGGTCAAATTCCTCAAATTGGGGAAATTTGAAAGATCTTTTAGGCCGCAGCCAGTCATGGAAAGAAATTCCAAGTTTTCATAAGATTCGAGAAGGGCTTTTTCTGATGATGTTATCGAATTCCCTCTCCATTTGTCTAAGACTAACTCGTAAACTTCACTATTTTGCATCCCTTGGGTTTGAACTTTTATCACAGCTTCCATATGTATTTATTATTTTAATAGTTTTTATTCATCTAAAAAAAAAGCAACCGCTATAAACACAATGAGAATGAATTTATCAGAATAAACGGCAAAAAAACGAATTAAATTTCTGATATGAGACTTTTTAAAACGATGTTAATTTTTTTCTGTCCTGTTTAAAATTTTTTAAGATTTTTGCTTGATTAGTCAGTAAATTAGTTAATCTATTACATAATAATTAATAAATACAATATAATAAAGCTATTGATAAATAAGATATCCAATGAATCACTTATTTTAGATCTTTCTCTATCAGGGATTATTTACCTTCAATAAGAACATAATATATTTCATATCTAGGATCTCACTCGTTCAATATTTCAGGTGGCAGTGCAGCAATTTATTTTTTTCTCTAGCATGAACATTTTATTGTTTTTGAATATCAGCATATCTTGTTATTTGCCCGATAAGGGTAAGAGATTGGAAAAAGAAACATTCCATATACTGATTGAATTTTAATATGATTTATTTTGCGGGAAATAAATTCATATTCTAGTTATTTGTTTGTAATCGGCTCTTTCAAGAGAATTCAGTGCTTATAAAGGCAGCATTTTTCCAGTTAATTATAAAACAATGGAACATAATATTGCGATTGAAAATATCAGAATATAAATGGATTACTTATCGCCTCAATTGAACAATAAAGAAAGCAAATTAGAGATAAAAAACAGTTATTAAAGCTTGTAAGATGCTTACATAGCATTCAGATATATAATGAAGTCTTTATTAGCGCTGCGCAATTATTTTGTATCCATCGTCAAATATAAAATGCTTAGCTTCTATTCCAGCAAAAGAATCCAACATAAATATTATTAATGTAAATATATTATGATTAGACCAAGAATAAATAAAAATCACTCCTAAAACTTTTTCAATATCAAAATATAAAGAAATCTCTTCATCTTCACTATTGAAATTATGAGACCATAAATTAATATGGCTCAGCCAGTCCATACTCATCTTCCAAGAGTGGAAAGTGTCCAGACCTACGGCAAAAAGAAGCACGCACAAGCAGTTGCACTTATCACCAAAGGAAAAGGAATGATCAGAGTTAATGGTGTTCCTCTTCATCTCGTAGAACCACAGACATTACGAGTAAAAGTATTAGAACCAATTCTCTTGCTTGGTGAATCTCGTTTCAGCAAGGTCGATTTCAAAATTAGAGTCCATGGAGGTGGCTATGTTAGCCAAATTTATGCTGTAAGACAAGCCATTGCAAAAGGAATTATCGCTTTTTATCAAAAATATGTGGATGAAGCATCCAAAAGACAAATAAAGGAAATGATTTTGGCTTATGATAGATCATTGCTTGTTGCTGATCCTAGAAGAAAGGAACCTAAGAAGTATGGTGGTCCAGGTGCAAGAGCAAGAAGACAAAAGAGTTATCGTTAAACATAAGGCTTTTGAGGAAATAAATGATTTCTTAATTGTAATTATAAAAAGTATTACTTTGCTAGTATGAGAGAAAATAAATTTCTTGAAAAATAAGGTTTTGATATCTTAAAATGTTATTCAGAATAATTGATCAAAGAAAATATTTTGAGAGAGTATTCTTATCTAAAGAAAGAATCTATTCAATTCAAATGAAATTATCATTTTTTATTTATATTTATAAAAATCATGGACATAACCTAAAAATAATTGTTAATCTCATAAGGCTTCAAATAAAAGAAGCTTTACAAGATTTAATCAATTTTCTGAATTAATATTTATTTTTACAAATAAAAAGGTTAAATTTTCTTATTCCTTTCAATATCTCCATAATGTTAATCTCCAGCACCTCTCTCAAATTCATCTAAAATGTCATATCATTTTCCTCTCCATTTTACACTTTTCAAATGTCAGAAGAGAAATTGATAGATCAGCCAGACTATTACGAATTCATTGAGAAATCCCGATCCTTCAGCACCTCCTCTTCCACGATTTCCAACGAAATTATGTCCCGATATTGACTCCATTTCAAGCTAATGATGTGGAAGCAATACGTTGTCTTTAAAAGAAACTTAAAATCCACTCTATTCCAAATAGGAACTCCTCTTATTATTTGCATTTTTTTAGTTATCCTTCAGGAAATTGCGAATTATTCAATAGAAAGCATGATAGTAAAAAATCCTGATATCGTAAATCTCCATAAAATTCCTAAATGCTGAGGAGACGGATGTGTCACTGTAGGAGTTGGGCTGACTAATGAAGAAGACGAATTTACAGACTACGTGCTTAGATATGTAGCAAAACAAAATAATCTTGAGTACGGCAAAGATGTGAAGATTCTCACAAAAAATGACCCTATGAACTTGATTAATTATTTGTCAAAATACGAGAATAAAACACAAACAGCCATTGTTTTGTGCACTGGGCCTTTTATTTTGCCACCGAACCCAGTATTGAACGGGACCTTTGACTGCACAGGAAATGATGCAAATTATACAGTTAAGATGTATAGCATTATGGTGAATTCAACGATTTTAAATAATATGTTTCTGGCGAGTTGGAATGCCCCTGCACCGCTTGATTATCCATCGACAGCAGTCAAAGTTTCATTTGATGAAGCAATTTTGGCTTATTATATAAATGAAAAAGGCTTACCTGATTATAATATTCAGATGGATGCACAAAGCTTTCCTGAACCAAAAAATAGATATTTTGATGGATATTCCATTGTGACAGAGTCTGGGGCGTTTTATTTTTTTATTCCACCTATGGTCACTTTTGTGGTGCTTTTGAGCGAAATTGTGAGAGAAAAAGAATACAAATTAAGACATGGACTTAGTATGGCCGGAATGGGTCCTTCTGCATACTGGCATAGCTGATTTGTTACTGGACTTGTTTTTTCACTTATAGTGAGCAATAGTCTAATTGTAAGTGGTCTTATTTGCGATTTTGACCTCTTTTTGCATTGTCCATACCCTATCATTCTTATGTTATTTACCTTATTTTCTATTGCAATGATGTTTTTGGCATTTTTAGTCTCAACTTTTTTAAAAACCACCAAAGCAGCCTACACAGCCTCTTATGCATTTATTTTAATTGGTCTGGTCCTTCAGTTTTTTATGTCAAATATCTATATAATCTACCTCTTTTATTCAGAAGATGTTCCCAACTGGGTTGTTATTATTCGCACCATTTTATCACTATACCCTCCATTTAATTTTTCAAAAGCATTTGGTGATATCGCCTTAAAAGCATCATCCCACTACTCAAACAGCGCGCATCGTTGGGTATCTGGCGATGACTATACTTGGCATGATTTTGTCAAAACAATTCATGGAAAAGCATCTGGAACTAGTTATTCAGTGCCTCCAACAATTGTGACTATGGTTACTTTGGTAGGAAATGCCTTCATGATATGCATTTTGGCTTGGTATTTTGATCATGTAATGCCTAGTAATCGTGGCTGCGCTGATCCGTTTTATTTTATGTTTACCAAAAAATATTATGGATGCAAGAGGAAAAAAGTTGTCAAAAAAATAAATATTGAGATCAAGGAAGATTCCAATGACCCTGTTATGCATGAAAAAATCAAGGTAAAAGATCTAATTGAAAAAAATGTCCCAGCTAAAGGAATAAGATTAATTGGAATTGATAAAGTTTTTAAAAAGCATAGCTACCCTTCAAATGATGATATTCACGCAGTTAATAATATGTTTTTAGAAATTCCTAATAGACAATTATTGACTTTACTAGGGCACAATGGAGCTGGAAAATCTACTTTAATTAATATTTTAACTGGGCTTATAGGTCCTTCATCAGGCACAGCTAATATATGCGGTTTTGACATCAATGAAGATATGGAAGAAATTCGCAATGTTTTGGGAGTGTGTCCACAGCATGATATTCTGTGAAACGAACTTACAGCAAAAGAGCATTTAGTTCTATATGGAAGAGTCAAAGGAATGAGCTATCATGCAATCTATAAAGAAGCTGAAGAAATCTTGAAAAGAGTGAATTTGCTAGAAGAAGCCAATTCACTGGTGGGAACTTTCAGTGGAGGAATGAAACGTAGGC
>CATKHM010001064.1:0-11544 GCA_949751825.1 Blepharisma undulans | reverse complement strand
TTTGTAAGAATTTTTCAAATTTTGATGCTACTGGAGGATCTGATGGCGATGCATTGGCGAGCTGTGCTCGTTTGTGTGGTGGTATATACTTTCCTGTTTTGTTCCCATCCATTTTATGGATATTTGGTTAGCTTTATTAGTGTCATATAAGATTATTTCAGAATTATATTGATGCCATAAGTGAAAAGAGGTAACTATGAGCTACTTTATTATCAAATGGATTAGCTATGAGAAAGAAGCTTGGAAAGTCTAAAGGCATAAAGAGCATTGAACAAATAGTTAAGATTTAAATCAATCTAAAAGGTTTCATCTTCGTCTCCTTCTTCATCTGATTCAATATAATCTTCCGGCTCAACTGTAATTAGCCTATCTTTTCGTTCATATGGTAGAGGCGTGATTTCTCGCATTTTCTTTTCTTCTTCAGATGTATCAAGCCTAAAAGTTGTCTTAGGAGCTGCTGCTTTGCTTGTTGACTCCGTAATCCTTTTCGGAGTAATATGAGCCCCTGAAACATTAAATCCACAAGTTTCTTTGGTGAATTTAAAATTACTTCTTGAATGAAAACACTCACAGATCCCATTTCCACGAGAGTAGCTTTTTACTTGAACTAAAATCGCAGATTTAGATAGATAAGAGCTGTCCAATTTCTTTTCCAAATAGTTTGTGTTCGCAACTGCATAAATAGATTTATGCTGCTTAATTCTCCTGTCAATGGTTTTTAAAAGTAATGGCTCGCCAATCCAATGTCCAGCTTGCTCCAGGTTGTCAATGCAAATAATTGAATCACTTGCAAAAAGATCTTGATCAATTTTGAATTCTTTGTTTATGTGAGGTATGAGATTAATAATGCAGGAACCACTTATAGGATGAGAAACCTCTTGTACTGGCAAATCTATATAGTCAAGAAGTCGCAAGCTTGAAATATCTGTGATGAGAACTATTACTTGAGATTTTTTGACAATCTCTTTTACAGTGTTTGCCCATAACAGCTTTCCAATTCCAGTAAATCTTGAGTCTTCTTGGAAAATAACAAGCTCAGATAGGCTATTTGATAAACTTGCATTCAATATGTGGGCCAAAAGCACCATCTAATTTATTCTTATAATTTAATGCCAAATAATTAAAAAGTTTCTTTCATACTTAAAATTAGCATAAAAGCCAAATTATTTACATACGAACAAATTACTTCAGTTTTTCTTATTATTTATCAATCAATCGATACGCATCTTTGTTTAGATTATAATAAAAATTAACTAATAATCAGAAATAATGAAAAGAAACCCTCTCCTAGATTCTTTACAGAATATTGAAACTATGCAAGAGCCTTCTCCAGAATATAATTATGCTTACTTATTTAAAGAGGAAGAAAGCAAAGATGTACCTTCAACACCGCAAAGAAGAGGTCGCCCTCCTAAAATAAGAGATGGAATTGCTCAACCAAGAGCTCCAAGACAACCTAGAGGCACCGGAAAGAGAGGGAAACGCGCCAAAAAGAACCCAGTTCCAGAAGTTTCTTAACACTTTATTTAGCATTTAAGAATAGACATATAATTAATAAATGGAATCTGAAGAGGAATTTCAAAAAAAAGCTAAGCAGTTATTCTATAAAACTTCGGCACAGCAAGTAGGATTCAGAGCAGCCGAAATTGCTGACAGAAGCAAGCATGGCATTGATGGAAAATTCACCAGACATTTGCTGGACTCAGGAATGTGGAGGAATAATGGACTGTATACAAGAGTAGAAAATGATAGATATATAGATGGAAGCAAAGATTGGATGGATAAGATAAACTAAATTATTGAACTTATTTTTGAAATCGCTTTAATTCTAAACTATTTTATTTGTAATTTTAAGATTCCCCTTCCCCTTCAACATGATTGTTGCTTGGAATGAGTTTTGGCTTTAAAAGCACTTTTCCGCTGCTCATATTTTTCTTGTAAAACTCCAATGCTTCATCAAGACTCCCCAGCTCAAATTCTTTTGAAATGTCAGTCTTCAGTACTTGTGGGAGCAAATTCAGCACTCTATTAGCAATATTCCACTTTGAAATACTTCCTTTTTCTTTCATTATCCTCTGCAGCCAGAGTCCTTCAACTCTTTTGTTACTGAAAATTAAAGCAGAAGGATCAATCCCTCCAATATTTTGTCTACTCAAGCTTCCATAGACGTAAACAACCGAATTTTCACACATTGCATTGATTAAAGTCCCTGTCATTTCTCCAGCGACACAGTCAAAAGCAACAGTTGCATTTAAATTGACTGATAACTTTCTCAATTCCTGCTGGAAGTTTTCATCAGAAGAGTTTAGTATGTATGGAGCTCCGATCTCTCTGAGCATTTCAACTTGTTCTTCTCTTCTTACAATATTCACAATTGGGATATTTTCATGCATACAGTATCTGAGAAGCATTTTCCCAATAGCAGAAGCTGCAGCTGTTTGTATGACAGCTTGATGTCTTTGCTCTTTTATGATATCCATAAAGCAAATCGCTGTGATTGGATTAGCGAAAAAACAAGCTCCTTGTTCAGTAGAAATTTCTGCTGTCAATTTGACACAGTTTTTAGCTGATGTAACCACATATTCTGCCCAAGTTCCGTTTCCTTTGTCGCAGTAGCATGCAACTCTTTTTCCTACCAAACTCCAGCCCAGAAGCCCTCCACCACTTTCAACGACTGTTCCTGAGCCTTCAAGACCTGGGATAAATGGAAGCTGCTTTTTAAGCCCGTACTGCCCTTTTAATGAGACAATGTCTGATGGGTTGATTGGAGCTGCTTCCATACGAATAAGAACTTCTCCTTGTTTAGGACGTGGAATCGGGACTTCTTTTAGTGAAAATTGGTTAAGATCTTCAAGAACTATAGCTTTCATAGTAGACATTATATTATATACGTCACCAAATTTGATAAATTGAATGACATCACCATAAGTATTTAAACTATTATTTATATATTTTTTCTAAGTTCTCATACTCGTTATGAATTTGTCTAAGGATTCTGTTTGTAACTTTCATGCTGAGTACTTCAGTTATGAATGAGTTATCAAAAATCTGTATTGAGCAAAATGAGCCATGCAGCGATGTCAATAGAGACATGATTTCTTCAAATCTTTGGCTAATTATATTACTTTCAAGCTTTTTTAAAACGGCTAAAGAAGCTTTAAATATAATTTTTCAGCCGTACTAAATAGCAATTTACATATAAAAAATGGTCCCATAATTTAAAAAGGATGCCATATTTCTGGCTTTGGTTAAGCAGACCAGCAAATAAAGTTAAAAACCAAGGGGATGCAAAGTGCGCTGATGTCATCATTTCTGTATTGAGAATTTTATGAACGTTTGGCAAAAATAATGCTATAAGTCTGTCAAGCACATAAAAAAGATACTTTAATTTTGATAAATCAGTTGCAAAAAGTTTTTCCATTTTAAATCTTCTGATGAGCTCGCTCATACCCCAAAAACAGAAACTTTCATCATTATTGATCAAATATAGAGTGCCTGCAATATAGTTCATGCCTTGACAATAGCCAACGTCATTTCTATAGAACGAGTAAGCTTGCAGTATATTTTTCAAGCTTTCAGAATCAACCATTGGATTATTGGAATAAGATCTTAAAATATCCATGGAAATAATGTTCTCAACATCTTTAATTGATGATTTATTTTCTCTTAATTGCTCTAAAATCTCATTATAGTTGGCTTTTTCTGTAGGTTTTAGCACAGAAGCTCATACTATTTTTCTTATTTTAAAGTTCGGATTTTTCAGTAAATTGATTTTTTGGAAGTATGGAAGAATAATTGAATTCCATGACTTGCACACAAGCAATGAAGAAAGCATATCTCTGCTGCTTAAAAACTGTAGACTTAATCCAAAGTGCATAAAAAATCCCCATTGAGCCCTTTCTTGAGATCTTTTTTTCAAAGACTTGGATATTTCTCGAGGAGAAATTGTGATTTGAGACTGAGCTGAATAAAGTTCTCTTATTAAGTTCAGAATTTTATCTGGCTCCAGATTTGATTTTTTTGCATATTCCAATACCACAGATTTAGGAAGATCTATAGAATTGCATATATTTGACATATAAAAAATAAATTGGCCTAATGTCATAACAGATGAATTTTTTTCTGCCTTTTCCAAAGAAAATTTATCAAATCCATTTAATAATGATTTATTTCCTGATTGCAAAATCTTTTTCTTAGTTCTATAAAACTGTTCATTTTCCATAATGATTTTCTTATTAACCACTTCATCTATTGTTTGGATCCAATTATTTTGATTTTTAAATATAGGATGGCTCGATATTATTTCATACAGGAATTTTTTTGTATCTGTAATTGCATAAAAAAGATGAGAAAATATCACAATTTTATAGAAATAAGCATCATTAAAATCCTTTTCTAATGAATTCATAAGTGTGAAAAATAATTCTCCAAGATTTTGTAGACCTAAGTCGTCCATCATTGAAAAATGCCTCACAGATTCAAGAACATCGAAAAAGATTTCTTTTCCTTCATCAGTTTGAAGCAGCTCTATGCATTTTTGATAGCTGCTATTCGAATCAACCCCTTCGTCATTGTCAGAAAAAGAGCTTTGCGAAGAAAGCACGCTGTCCATTGATATTTTACGCTTTTTTGGGATTAATGAAAATACAGTTGATTTTATAATATAAATTGTACTGTGCATAGGAGTATAAGGTATATCTGAGCTAATGTATTCTTCTTCGTTACCTAATGGATCTTGTCCTAGTTCTTTCATACTAATTTTTCACGCTTCATAAGTGATTCAGCTTTCTTTTTCTATAGGATTTATTCCTTCTAAATAATTTATTTTAAATTCATTTGCATCTTGTGTTGGGCTGATTTCTGAAGCTAAATTAGTTGCATTAGAAACAGATTCTAGCAAATTGTTATAAAGCTTTTTCTTCAATTTTTCCATTTTTTCAAAGCTTTTTTTCACAAATACAATTCTCCCTTCTTCACTTTCATGAAGTGCCAATATCAGCAATTTCCGAGAATTTTCAAATTCGTTCCATAGCTTTTTTTCCTCTGCCAAAGAACCAAAATATTTTTCAGATGCTTTTTCAGCACACAATTTCATTTCTGTTGTATTTCTTGTTGCTAGTTCCACTCTATCAGCATCATCTTCTAAACTTTGCATAAATTCTGCTTTTTCCGCTTTCACCATTGCTTTAAAATATTCATTCCTATGTGTGTTTAATTTTTCTCTAGCTTTGCCAAGCTTCCGAAAAGCTTTTCTAGTTTTCTCTACAGACTGTGTAAAATTGTGTATATAACTATCTTTATAGCTTTCAAGAGCTTCTGCAATTTGTGATTCCAAATTTCTATATAATCTTTACTCAGCGAACTTAAAATACTCTTTGGATATATCTTTTGTAGTTTTTGCAATATTTGTCATGAAAACAGACAGGGTATTCGCTTTATCACTAGTCTCAAAATCATCAGCGAAATCACTTAAAAGCAGGCCCATTTCTTCATGAATACGCTTAAATCGTTTGAAAAAAATAGTTATTTCTGATAGACTAGCAGAACTATGTAGAAGATAAGATTTCGGGTGCTCAAATATATCTGATTTCATAATTAAAATATAATAACTTAATTTATATTGACCCTTGAAGAGATTGACTCAATTGATGACCGATGGCTTAGTCTTCTTACTGGGGTGTCCACTCCTGCTCTGCGCGTCAAGTTATCTTCTTCAAAATCTAAATAAATATTACTCTGCATGATTTTCTTGAAATCTTCAAATGAAAAACCTTTCGCTGAATCAAATTTTATTTCTGTAAGCAAAGTAGAGAACTCTTCATCTGTAAACTCACAGCCAAACTTCATCAACGCTTGCTTAAGAGTATCCAGATAGATTACTCCTTTATTTTCCGGATCAAAATCTCTATAAGCATCCCACATCAGTTCTTCGTTCATTAAATACTTTCTGTCAAGTGTGGCAATCAGAAAGCTTGTATAATTGATTTTCCCTGCTTCTTTTCCATATTTATGGAAAATTGATGTAATTTCTTCATTTCTGATTTCCATTCCACATTTATTCATCACCTCTTCCAATTTTGCGTACGTAATATACCCAGTGCCAGCTGTATCCAAAGCTACAAAAGCTGTTTTCAGCTCTCTTATTTTATCTGCTGAAAGATATCTGAGGATAGCTTTCATTCCTTCAATTCATAATTTACTGTGGTTTTGCTGCTTCCTGATTCTTACAAGGACATCTCGTGAAACTGCGTTGCTTTGAGTTGAATCGCATTCCATATGGAACCATTCATGCTGCAGTGCAGTGGCTGCGTCAATTCTTAAAATTGGATTCTTTTGAAGCATTCCTGCAACTAAGTGTCTTGACTGAGGAGAAACATAAATTCATTCGTCGTTGTTTAAGTTTACTTCTCCTTTCATCACTTTTTTCAGCGTGAAATCTTTTGATTCACTTGCGAATGGGTTTCTGCCTGTTAGAAGCTGATACAGAATTACTCCAAGTGACCAAATGTCACATTCTCTGCCATATTGTCCAGATAAAACTTCAGGCGCCACGTAGCTTAGAGTACCTACCATGGTTTGCATTTGTTCTCCAGGCTCCACATAGAGACTTACTCCAAAATCTAAAATTTTAAGCTCAGCATCTTCATCTTGTGAAGAAAATAAAAAGTTTTCTGGTTTTAAATCTCTATGACAGATATTTAACGAATGTAAATAATTTACTGCTGAAAGCAATTTTTTCATAATGATTCTTGCTTCTTCTTCACTGATATAATCTTGTTTTATAATATACTCAAATAAATCTCCTCCAGTGCACAACTCTAATACGATGTGCAAGTACATTTGATCTTCATAAATTTCGTAAACTTTAATTATATTTGGATGGTCTACTTGCCTTAAAATTTCTAGCTCCCTTCTAAGCATTGCCAAATCTTTCCCCAACTTCTTCTTAGTGATTGATTTTACAGCAAATTTCTTTCCATCCAAAAATCTACGAGACCCCAATAGTGTATTTTGCCTTGATAAGCTTTCTTTTTTAATAGTGTTTGTTTTTATAGCTTCTCTTACAGTGCCAAATTTCCCATGGCCAATGACTTTTATAAACTCGTAATGGTTTCTTATATCTGATTAGAAAATACTGTCAAAAATTATGAAATTCCCATCCATAATATCAGACTTGAAAATAATCGGTGCATTGATAGGCAATCGAAATTGATGCTCGCTTGGACAACAGACTCCCATTTATATTTAAATTATATTAATGCAATTAATACCAAGTCCCAGTAATATAGCCTTTTTCTGGCTTGGCTGGCTTTTTAGATTGAATGAACTCAGCTAGCTTCCTTTTTTCTTCGAGCAATTTTTCTCTTCTTTTCTCCTCATTCTTTTTATTGAGCTCTTCTATTTTAATAATTGTTTCTAGTCGTGCTAGCTCTTCTTTCTTTCTAGCTTCTTCATATTTTTTGAGTTTTTCCATTTCCCTTATTCTTTTTTCTCTCCTGATTTGCTTTTTTCTTTCTTTTTCCGCTTCAATTAATCTCAATTCATCTTGTTCTTTTCTTTTTTCGTAAGCAACCCTTTCAAGTTCTAGCTTAAATTTCAATTTCCTTTCAGTATCAAGCTCATCCAGTCATGTTAGTCTATGGTGAGCATTTCTTATTTTTTCTCCTACATTTTTCATTTCTTCGTCCTGCTCGGAATATTTCTCGGAAATTATGTCTTTGAATGATCTCAGGTTTTTCGAAGATTTTGCCAATACACTGGCTCTTCCTATAGGAGTAAAATCAGCTGGATATGAAGAAATATAAGTAGAAAAATTTTTATTACTCATTGTGTGAGGATATGGAGATTCTGATTGGCATTTGTTACGCAAATCAGAATCTTCTGCGAAAATAATTCGTTTTATGTTTTTGTTAGATTTTTTGGGAGAATAGCTAGGAATTTCTTGATCAGAAATTTCTGGAGAGCATTTTTGTGATTTTGATTGGTTAAGTTTAGGGACTGTGAGAAATTCATTTTCAATAATCGGTGATTTGGATCCTGACGTGAAATCTTCTTCACTGCTTTCAGATTTTTTTGTTGTTTCGGCATCTTTAATTTCAATTTTCCTTCTTAAATATTCATTTTCTTGTTCAAGCTCAATTACTCTTTGATTTAGTTCTAATGCATTTTCACTCAATTTTACTGTACTTAAAATACTTTTTAAGTTGTTAATCTCTTCCTGAAGACTCAAAATGATTTCATTCGAATTTTGATAACCAGGATCGTTTCTTTTTACTCTGGTCATAATTTCTTTGGCTCTATCGGCAAATATAAGCGTGTTTATTGTCGTATCTATATGATCAGGCTGAGGTGAAATAGTTGCGATAAGTATAGTTTTAGTATTTCCTCCTAATGAATCCTGAAGAAGCCTCGTAAGCTTTGAATCTCGATATGGCACATGTTCTCTTTTGCCATTTGCTAAAGCATGTATAACCATTCCAAGTGTACTCAAAGACTTATTGATATTTTTCAATTCTTTTACTTGTGGACTATTCATATCATACTCTCTATCATATCTTTCGCATCCAGCCAGATCACATAAGCTTAATTTGCTTTTTTTAAAATTTCCTCTTGTGGAATTTACATAAAATTGAAAAATTGAATGAGACCTGCTGCTTTGATTATTCAGCTTTGTCTGTCTAACTGCCCTATTTTTTATACCTTCTGATAGCAATGAAATGCAATCTTCAATTGAATTTACAGCTCTTTCATTAAGTCCTTCTATAAAGATTTCATTTTTATTTTCTCTTATTCTTAAAGGTTTTGCACGAGCTGGATCCAATAAAAGATCATAGAGATGCTCATTATATATTTGAAATAAATTCATATTAAAAAATATGTCATGGCTTGCGGTATAAAATAATTTTGCAATTGCTCGTGGAATTATTCCTTGGTTTGAAATGTCTGAAATATTTTCTTCATAATTATAGGCTTCCCAGCCTGAGCCAAAGATAGTGTGTGTCTTTCCAGATCCAGTTTGGCCATAAGCAAATATAGTTGTATTATAGCCTTCTAAGGTCTGTAAAATTGAAGGGCATACAAATGTAAAAATTTCTTCTTGTGAAGATTCTGGAGAAAATACTTTTGTGTATTGGCTTGCAATTGTGTGCTCACCATCATCGATATGAATCGAATTTTCCTGAATAACGGTTACATTTTGAATCCTAATTATTTGGCGTTGAGAATCATTGCTAGTTAGAAATGGTCTGACTCTGACTGCAACTTTAAGATGCTCCTCTTGATTGTCCATATTTCAGACTTTTATATATGAAAAAAATTTTAGTGCATTTATTTTAGTAATAAAATATTGGTTGAAAACAGCAAGAATAAAGTAAAAATCAACATTTTCAACTTTATATTTTTAAATTTAAGCAAAGGTATCTTCTCCAGAATATAGCCAGCACAAGTAATAAAATAATTTTGACTTTGAAGATTGGCTTTTTCTTAATATAATATTTTTTTCAATTATCTCTGTTTTTAAAAATTTGAGTTCTTTTATCACAAGCTTCATTGAGTTTATTCTTTATTGAAGTATCAGCCTTTAAAAATACTGCAAAAATGAAAGGTGCGTCACTATTCTTTATCCTATCCATAGTATATTCTTTAGAATGAAGTAGCTACACAGTCAAAACCCTTAATAATGAGTACAAGCAAGTTACAGGAAAAACGGAAATTCTTTATCAATTAGCTGATACATTGTATACATATGATCAGCGCGTAGATGGATTCAATCCCAATCTTTTGCTTTTATTAAACAATACATATTCTGGTTCACTCTCAATGCACTTTATAACTATTTATAGTAACTTTGAAGAGACAGAGATAGAAATCACTAATCATATTGTTTTAAAAGCATTTCCTGATAATAATTCAAGTGCTGTAATATCAAAAGCTCTATCAAAGTATTTAAATAAAACAAGTGTTAAGATAGGCGATATTGAAATTTTTCGACAAGGTTTTCAGTTTCCTTCTTCATATGGAATTGACAATTTAACTGAAACTATTGACTATTCTCTAATTAGTGCCGTTGTTTATTATCATGGAATTGAATACGCAATTTATGTATCTATCAGTCCAGAAAAAGAAAAAGATTATGTATGGCAAACGGGCAATAAGCCATCCAAAAAATTTGGAACAATAATATTTCCTATTGTAGTTACGGCTGTTATATCTATGGCAGTAACTTTCCTAGCCATTACAACTTATATGAATCGCAAAAATGATCACTTTCAAAGGCAAGCTGATACTGATCCAAGAACTTTTGAATTGGAAAAGAACGCAGATAGTGATGGATAATTAATTAAAAATTAAAATTGCAAATAATTGAAAGTTTTAAAATCTTTCTAAATAATATACAAAGAGTTATATAAATTAAGAGAAATAGGTTAACACAATAATTTTTGAATTAATTAGCCAAAGGAATCCATGTATTCGTAACAATGTTATATTTCAAAATGTAGTTTTCCTTGTTGATTGAGTATAGCATATGCCCTTTTCTTGTAACATGCAGCCAGAAGAATAGCCAAGTCGAAGTAAGAGGTATGCTTGCACTATTATAGAATTCATCTGTAGTCGTATTATACACATAAGACATCCTATGTGGCTCGTCACTAGGCCCTTCTCCTCCAAATATCAAGATCTGCGAAGAATCCAAAGCATAGCAGCCATGCTGCCAAAGTCTATCAGGAAGTACGGTAGGTAGCAATTGCCAATTATTAACTTCAATAGAATATCTTTCAATAGTATTATTTACAGTATTCTGATACCCTCCAAACACATAGATGAAATTTTTAATATGGACTCCAGATGCGCAAGTTCTCCCATAAGTCATGCTTGCGATACTTCTTCAACTCTGTGTGGTCAAATTCAAGACTTCGCAGTGATTCAGAGTTTGATTGATTTCATTTTTGCCTGAAAGGACGTATACTTCATTGTTTATAAGCAAACATATATGAGAAGAATGGCCATTGATCATATTTGGGGCTGGCATGGTGTCGCCTGTCTCTGGATTTAAATAGAAGGCAGCAAGCTTTGCTCCTGATTCTTTGCTAGGCTTTCCTCCTGTAATTAAGATATTTCCATTTGGCAATAGCACAAATCCAGACCATCGAGGAATTATATCAGCAGATCTAATAGACATGGTTGACACTCGTTGGTTTTCTAAATCATAGCAAACATACTCTTTGCTCCCTCTACTCAAATAGTATAGCTTATTGCTTTCTACTATTTCTGATGTTTTCATCTCTAAAATACACAGCGATTCTAGCAGATTGTTCAGTGCACTCTGGTTTTTGAACTGCAGCAGCACTTCTGGCTTATCACCAATAATCAATTGTGGATCTATCGTTGCAAGCTCTTTTGATTTCTGATATAAAGATAAGTCATCTGATAAGTTCGATAAGTCTTGTGCTTGTTTCAGCACGCCTTCAAGAATAACAATTTTTTCAAATAGATTTTGTTTTAATGTTTCATAGCTTTTACAAATTTTTGTCTTTGTGCTGTTTC
>CATKHM010001063.1:0-11547 GCA_949751825.1 Blepharisma undulans | reverse complement strand
TTTTTTCAGGGGCTGATACCCATAAAATGAATATAAAAAAATCTATTTTTAAAGAGAATCAAAGTCTTGATGTAAAAGGAGGCGCAATTTATGTTTCAGGCTCATTATTATCGCAGGATCCAATATATCTATCAATTTTTGATACTAACTTTTTATACAATTCAGCACCAAGTGGCTCAGCAATTTATCTAGAAAACAGTGTAGTTCTTACAAAAGATTCTGTTATTCACAATTGCACTTTCAGACAAAATACTGCGGATTCAAAAGGAACGATTGCAAATTATTTTCAATATGGAATTCTCAATATATCCAACTCTATTTTTGTTTCAAATCACGCAGAGCTTGGATCTGCATTGTATTTTTCGACTTCAGAGCAATCAAGTCCTGATAAATCAAAAATGATCCTTTCTTCATGCAATTTTACTTATAATACAGGGAAAAATGTGCTATGTACTGATGATATGGCAATTTATTCTTATATAGAAACAGCTAAATGCATTTTCCAAAAAAATGAAGGACTTGCTATCTATCTGGTTCATGACCATTGAAAAGATACCGAATCTATTATTGCAAACTCAACAATAACTGCAGGTACTGTTTACTTAACTTCAAATGCAACAGCCGACTGTGAGCTAACAATTTTTACGAATAACACTGCAACTCAATATGCGGGTGCAATTAGAGCTGAAGGAAACTCTTATTTCCATTGTGATCAATGCGCTTTTTATCAAAATAGCGCTGAGCTTGGAGGAGTTCTTTATTTTGACCAATTATCTTATTTTTCTATCGAAAATTCTATTTTCAGCAATAATTTTTGCACAGATAAAGGTGCAGTTATATATGTAATGGGTTCAAAAACTTATAGCATTTTGAAAAATTCATCATTATATCACAATCATGCAGAATCAGAAGGGCTGATTTACTCAATAACTTCAAATATAAAAATTGATGGATGCAGAATATGAGATAACACTGCTAATAGAATCACTCCAGGAATTTATTCAACTCTTTCAAATATTACAATTATGAATTCTCAATTGCACGATCAACAAGGTGATTTTGGGAGTTTTGTATATTTAGCTTCAGATAGTGGTTTATCTGTAATAAATTCAAGTTTCAAAAATGGAAAATCTTTGTCTTCAGGTGGATCTATTTATGCACTTTCTAGCTCTGCTACTTTAGCAAATAGCGTATTTGTGAATACAACTTCTCCTGATGGAAATGCTATATTGGCGTTTTCAACAGCTTTAAATATTTCTCAATGCCAATTTTTAAATACTTATAGTTCAGGTGCTGGAGGAGTTATCAGCATTTTTGGCAATAAAGTTTTAATTGAAAATTCATTGTTTGAAAATTTCACTTATTCAGCAGTGGATGGTAGTGAAATGGATTCTTTGAAAATAATAGCTACTAGCTTCAAAAATAGTATAGGGAAAGTTGGAGGAGCTGTTAGTTCTCTAAATAGTGATTTTGTTTATATTTATTCTTGCTATTTCAATAACAACACATCCATTTATGGTGGCGCCTTATATTTGACATTTATATCTAATACTATCAACAGTCAACCCTATGAAATAATTTCTACACAGTTTGTAAATAACACATCATCAGTTGGAGGAGCTGCTTATTTGAACAATATAAATGCTGAAATAAAGTCATCTGAATTTTATGAAAATAAAGCATTTATGATAGCACAAGTGTCTAGTTCTACCTATGATTCAGGAATAGGAGGAGCCATGCATTTTGGCTGCAGCTATTCGGGGGGATGCAATTTTAATGTATTTTCTAATATTTTTACAGAAAACTCAGCAGACTATGAAGGAGGAGCATGTGATTGGCATGATGTCATGCCGCAATTTGTAAACAACTCATTTGAAAATAACAAAGCAATATATGGTCAAAATATAGCATCTTATCCAGTAACTATGAAAATTTTGAATTCTAATTGAACTGGTGGGCTTAATAATTTAGCTTCTGGGCAGTTGACTACAACTCCTTTAATAATTGGCCTTGTTGATCATTTGGGCTATATTGTTTCTGCTGATAATTCAAGCGTGGGAGAATTAATATCACTTTCACAAGATGTAGTTCTCTCAGATGAGCTTAAAGTTACAGCAGTTAATGGGATTTTTAATTTTTCCTCATTTATAATTTCAGCTGAGCCTGGGAGCAGTTTTTCTGTAGAAATTCAAACAAATGGCATTGATGTCACAAAAAGTATCAAGGCAAATGATGGGCTTAATTATAACTCAAGCATGCTTGTAGATGTGGCTTTAAGAGATTGTGTATTAGGAGAAGCTAAAGTTGGAGTTAATTGTGTGGTTTGTCCAAAAGAGTTTTATAGTTTAGATCCAAAAGGGGAGCAATGCTTATCTTGCCCAGATGAAGCAATTTGTTATGGAAACTACACAATGGTCCCTAAGCCAGGTTATTGGAGGTCTGATATGCTAAGCATAAATTTTTGGAAATGTCCCTACTCACAATCTTGTATTGGCTCAGATTTGAAAAATATTTCTTATACAGGTGATTGTCTTGAAGGATATAAAGGAAACCTCTGTCAAGGCTGCACGTGAGGATATTCGAAGGCAATGAAAAATCAATGTGTAAAGTGCCAGAGCCTCACTATAGTTATCATAAAAACATGTGGAATTGGCCTTGGATTTGTTGTTCTTTGCTGATTTATGATCAGAATGACGAAGAATTCTGCATATAAACCCAAATCTCTTTCAAGTGTTTACATAAAAATATTCATCAATTATATTCAACTTATAGGCCTAACTACTACTTTTAGCTTATCTTGGCCAAATTATGTAAAGGAACTGTTTTCTGTACAAAGCAATGCAAGCTTTATAAGTGATCAAATATTTTCTTTTGACTGTCTTTTATTTTATTATGAAGACTTAAAAGGAGACAGTGTTGTTTACTATAAAAAATTATTCATTATGGCTGCATTGCCTATTTGTATACCTTTTATTTCTGCTTTGTGCTGATATTTGGTATATTTATGCAAAAGAAATTTTTCTTTATTTATAAATAATATTGTAACAACTTCAATTATTGTAGCATTTTTGGTACACCCAAGCTTGATAAAATATTATTTTAGCTCGTTTGACTGCACTGAGCTTGATTATGGCAAAGATTGGCTTGTTGATGATCTAAATATAAGGTGTTGGAATGGCCAGCATGTGTTTTATATAACAGCTATTTCTTTCCCAGCCATTCTCCTATGGGGGATTGGAATCCCAACAGCTTGTTTATTTTTAATTATGAAAAATAAAGACAGACTCAACAATATAAATATCAGGATAAAGTATGGATTTTTATTCAATGGATATAAAGCCAGAAGCTATTATTGGGAATTTGTGATTATTTACAGAAAAATTGCAATTATTTGTTGCACTGTATTTTTAGCAACAGTTTCAGTCAATATTCAAGCTCTTACAGCACTTTTCATATTGATAGTCTGCTTATATTTCCATTGCAAAATAAAGCCTTATAATGGAGACGATTTAAACAGACTTGAAGGTATTTCTATTTCTGCTTCAGCGATAACTATTTATTGTGGAATGTATTATTTAACTAACACTCTTGATCAATTTACAGAGCTTCTATTTTTTATTGCAATTATCGTAGCAAATTTATATTTTGTGGTCTATTGAGGAATAAAAGCTGGGAATGCTTATATCACTATGGTAATTGACAAAATTCCATACTTACGGAAAAAATTCCATTCAGAAAGCTACAATTTTTTGGGCGATATTTCTTTGAGAAGTGCCCAGACAAGCAGAATTGGGGAATCTGCCCGAGAATCAATGCTAAAATCGTTTAAAAGTATTAATTTAAATCCTCAAAAAATCCAATTCAAACAAATTAGCATGATGGATTTATTTTTAGGAACTTTGAAAGGGGCAATTACAATAAGAAGCAGTATTTTTGAGGAAAATGAGTTTGAAGAAAATGGTACTGAAAAGAAAAGCATTGAAGAGGTAAATAGTGAAAAAAATGACTTAGAAGAGATTGAGTTAAAGGAAAATAGTTGCTCGGAAGAGGATTATGAAGATGAAAGAAATGATGCAGAAAATAATATTGAGCTCAACAAATCTGATGAAGGAAAGGAAGCAGAAAAGTATGAGGAAGAAGAAAAAATTGATATGGATCATATTGTTGTACTGGATGATGTTTTACTTAAAGCTTCCCCAAGCGAATTTTCATTAATTATTAATGATTTATAATAATTTCATATAAAACTCAAAAGTATAAATAAAAAAGCAAAGGTTACTTCGAAAATTCTTGATATGAGCTAATTTTTGCATAAGCTATGCTACTATGCTATAGTAAAAGAGATTAGTCGAGATAAAAATTGTTGGAAAGATTTTCAGAGACCAGAAAAACCAGCTTTAAGGTAATTCATTAGTCTTTATGAGTATTATCTTATATAAATATATACGAGTTAATCCTTAAGGAATCTCAAAAAATTTCAATAGACATATAATTTATATAGAGAAAGTAACTAGCTTGCATAATTAATTTTGGTTTAAGAAACTATTAACTTTTATTTTTCTGTCATCCTGAAAAGAATGAGATTTATGAAAATATTGATATTCTTCATAATGCTGCTTTCAAAAATTTAATAATCCATATTATCTTACAATTCCCAAAAAATTCCTTTTTTTGCATAAATTTTGAATTTCACTTATACCTGAACTTTGAAATAAATCACCTAAGCAGTTTTGAATTCTAAAAAAAACAAATTTCAAGCTTTTGTTGTTCCTGCTTTGACAATTTATTGTGATGATACAACTTATGAAAACATTAACTGCAAATATGCATCTCAAATAGTTTATTTCAAAAATGAAAGGATTAATTTGAAGGTCAAGCAAGAATAAAATTACAAAACATGTATATTTTAATTCTGCAGCTTATAAGAGGAAAAATTTCAAATTCTGACATCTCTCATATTAATTCATTTTTGTTGAGACTCTCTTTAATTTATGCCTAAATTCATGCCAAAATATAATTATACTAAATAGATTATGATGATAATAAATTTTTTGACTATAAATTAAGTTTTCATATCCATCTCATATATTTATTAAATATTTTTAATTACAAAATAAGTACTATAAGACCATACTTTAAATTTAATAATTCTTTTTGTCCTATCAGAGCTTTACTAATATTTCTTCATGTTTAGAAACTTTCTGAACCAATTACATGCTTATCAATGAAAATATTTTTATTAATTGTTTTATAATCTGATTAATAAATATTGAGTCTCTTCTTCTGCTAGTATACAACAAGAGTGTTTGAGAATTTAAACTAACCATTTTATAATTTTTTAATAATCTGATACCAATACTACATATAAATAAGACTCATAAGTCATGCGAGATGCCTCAATAAATTTTTGAAAACTTTTAAAATCAGAAAAAAAAATTAATCTGTTGGGTATATAAATTATCTCTATTAATCTATGATAAAATAAACAACTACATTTATTTAACCTTAAGAAAGAAGAAATTTGAGTTTTGTATTTAGATTATTATAAAAATCGTAAAGCTATTTAAATTATTGCTAATTATATTTTATTAATATATAAATAAACTTATGAATATCAATATTTTTATTGGTTTGCTCCTGCCCTCATTATATCAGGCGATGAATTTCTTATGCAATCCATCTTGATGTCCTTTATCATCAGTAACAACTACTTAGAAAGGAGATGGGGTATGTGAACCAAACTGCATGGTACCTTTTTGTAATTTTGACTCAAATTCCACTACCAACCCAAGAGTAAATCCGGAAAATTCCGACTGTTACCAGTCATGCATAAACAATTATTCTTGCCCTCCTTCTAGTCTTGGAAACGGAATTTGCGACCAGAACTGCAATAATCCTACTTGTGGCTTTGATTTTGGTGATTGTGGGTACTGCTCTTCAAATTGTAAAAAATATTTAGGTTTCCAAGCTGATTTAACTGGAATTTGTTCTGATTCTTGTAATAATGAAAACTGCTATTATGGATTAGGATCTTGCGAAGAATGCTCTCCTGGCTGCAATAGTGAAATGCTAGGAGATGGTATTTGTGATAAATCTTGCAATTTTTCCTCATGTAATTATGATTTTGGGGATTGCAATAATAATCAATGCAATCTTGATTGTGAGCTTTGAATGATAGGAGATTTGAATTGTAATAGAGAGTGCAATAATCAAGCCTGCAATTGGGATGGAGGAGATTGTGACTGTGCATCAGGTTGCCATTCTTATATGAAAGGTAATGGAATTTGTGATTCAGCATGTGATAACTCAGCATGCGATTATGATGGAGGGGATTGCCAACATTGTGCTCCAGAGTGTTTGAAGTCTATGCTTGGAAATGGAATATGTAATCCTGCTTGTAATGTAAGTGATTGCCATTATGATAATTATGACTGTGGATGTGCAGATGGCTGCGGGATAGAAAGTTATGGACAATGTCAAGATGCTTGTATGAATTCTTTTTGTCGATATGATACTATTAGCAGCACAAATAAATGCGCAAATACAAATCAGGTTTTATTTGCTTTACATTATGGACTTATATATAAAAATCTTACTGCAAGTGTAGGCCCTGGAAATTGTACAAATATTTCAAGCTGCTTGCCTACTGAAGTCCTTGATCCAAGCTCTTGCCATTCAAATTGTAAAAGAGCGGCTTGCATTTTTTCGTGAAATAAATGCACAACTAGCACTTGTGCTGATAAAAACTGCTTAATTTGTAATACAGGAAGCCTGGGAGACTGCTTTCAATGCAAAACTGGTTACTATCAATTCTATGGGTATTGCGTTACGCAATGTCCAGGTGGCCATGAAGCTGTTAATTTGCTTGGAAACTACCCAGTTTGTTTGGTTCCAAGGGATTATTCGACTAAAGACAATCCTGCAGTTTATTATGTGACCTCACAACTAAGTATTGACAAATATGAAGGAAATGGGACCTTCAGCAATCCATTTGCTTCGCTTTCTTTCGCATTGGCTTCGATTTATAATAAATACGCAACTATTTATCTATTGAATGATGGACAGCACTATATGACTTGTGTGAATACGTCAAACCCTGTGAGCTCTATTTTACTTGATGTTTGCAATCCTCTAAACAAAAGCTTCAATATAACAAGCCTTACTATATCTCCATATAATACTTCATCACTTACTTTGAGAGTAATCCCTGAAACAAAGTTCTTTGTTTATACACTATCAAACATCACAACCATCTCTATAAGAAATATTACTTTTGATGGGCAAAACATCAAAGCATACTGTCCATCAACCTATGACTTTTGCACATATTGTGTTAACACCACTTTAAGATCTGATGGAAATTATTATAGTGACCAAGGGGTTAAACTTACTACATATCTAAATCCTATGTGATGTCCTCCTTACCATGCTAAAATTATGTTTAATTTATATTTTGGCTCTAAGCTGAGCTTGAGATATGTTAATTTCACTGGTTTTAGACAGGAGCTGAAATCGATCATTACGAGTTATGGAGGAAATGTAACACTAGCCAATGTAAATTTTGATAATATGAGATTATATTGGTCAACAGTATCTCAAGCCCAGCCAGGGCAAGCAGCAACACCTCCTGGAAAATACGCAATCATTTATTTTTTGGATTGTGGAGACCCGAATTATAACTGCGGAAGCCTTGAGTACACAAATGGAACTGTTTCCAGGCTTAATAATGGCTATGAGTATGGTGCTGCACAATTTTCTGGGTTTATAAGCATTGAAAAAATTCGAAATGTAAAATTGAAAAATATTACTTTTATTAACAATATTGTATATACTCCTTATGTGATTTCCACAACTTATTCTTTGATAAAACTGGCTTTATTTCGGTATTTGGAAATTTCTCATTGTACTTTTGAAAAAAATGCTGCTAATTATGGGTTAATTTATTTGGAACCTACTACGCTAAGCTTAAGAAATGATGTGAATACAAAAAATGAGTTGCTTGATTTATTATTTTATCATGTAAATATCCACGACACAAGTTTTATAAATAATTTTGGAGAATTTTCAGGAATTTTATGAGCCAGCTATGAATTTCAATTACAAAAAATTTGAATGGAAAATTTATATATGCATGGAAATGGAGTGCTATCAGGGCCTTTGATGTTAATCGTCAATCAGGTTTATTCTCCTCAATATCTTTTAGATACAGAAACCAGCATAACAGATTCATCTGGAAATACATTTCAAGCAATATTTAAAAAGCGTGATTTTATATTTAAAAATTCAGTTATCACTGATAATTATTCAGGAGGTAATGGGATTTTTGATATTACTCAGTTGGTCAATTTGAGGTTTTATAATCTCACTGTAGAATCCAATGGAAGTTTGGAACCTCAAAATATCAATACTATTTTGTGAAGCCATTATGTCAACGATACCACTTTATATACAAAAATTCTTGTTCCTAGTCCAACAAATATAGATTGTTTTGCTTTGTGATCAGCAAATTCTGTAATAAACCATGAATTATCAGAAAGTATCATCAGAAACAATATATGCCAAAAAGCAAACCCATCTTTATATTACCCATATATTCAGAATCTCAATATAACTGATTGCGTTTTTGAAGGAAATTCTGGCTATTCAAACACAGCTACGTGTATACTGACTGGAGCCGCTTCAAATATAAAAGTGACCAACTCAATATTCAATAACAACACAAATTACAGTCCTCAAGGGATTGGAGCTTTGGCTTTTATTCAGATTTTGACAAATGTTTCTATAGAAAATACAGTAATATCCAATAACTCAGCGAATTATACGTCTGGAATTTATTGTGATGGTGGGACTTTAACGCTGAATAATGTCACATTGGAAAAAAATACAGCCACTTCAGGACTTGGAGCTATTTATTTTTCAGTTTTTGCAGGGACTGATAAACATGTATTAGATATAAAAAAATCTGTTTTTAAGGAAAATAAAAGTCTTGATGTAAAAGGAGGAGCAGTTTATGTGGCAGGAGCTGTTGTATTGCAAGACCCGATTTATTTATCGATTTTAGATAGTGTGTTTTCTTATAATTCAGCACCAAGTGGATCGGCTGTTTATATTGATAATTATGCAGTTCTTTCGAATGATTCGATTATTGATTCTTGCAAGTTTGTTTTTAACACAGCAAGAGCAAAAGGAACAATTGTTAATTCTTTTCAGTATGGAATATTAACTATTTCGAACTCGCTATTTATTTCAAATGACGCTGAGCTTGGATCTGCATTGTATTTTGCTCCTGCAAAAGAGTATTCTCCTGAAAAATCCAAAATGATTTTAAATTTATGCAATTTTACATATAATTCAGGAAAAAATGTGCTATGTACTGATGATATGACGATTTATTCTTATATTGAAACAGTTAAATGTATTTTTCAAAAAAATGAAGGTCTAGCAATTTCTCTTGTTCATGATTATTGAAAAGATACCGCATCAATTATAGCAAACTCAACCATAACCGCAGGAACTGTATATTTAACTTCAAACTCCACAGCCGATTGCGAACTAACAACATTTTTGAATAATACTTCAACAAAATACGCAGGAGCCATAAGAGCTGAAGGTAACTCCTATTTTCACTGTAATAAATGCAATTTTTTTCAAAATAGTGCAAAATATGGAGGAGTTCTTTATTTCGACCAATTATCTTATTTTTTCATTGAAAATTCAAATTTCAGCAGTAATTTTTGCAACGATAAAGGTGCAGTAATATACATCATTGGATCAGACAAATACAGCATCTTAAGTAATTCCAGGCTGCATCATAATTACGCTAAAGCAGAAGGATTAATTTATTCACTTACCTCCAACATAAAAATCGATAGCTGCAGGATATATGATAATACTGCTGATAGAATCACCCCAGGAATTTATTTGACACTTTCCAATGCTACTATTAATAATACCAGATTTAGAGATCAAGAAGGAGAATCTGGCAGCTTTGTGTATTTAGCTTCCGATAGTGGATTAACCGTAACGAACTCAAATTTCACAAATGGATGATCTTCTGAATCAGGAGGCTCTATTTATGCTCTTTCTAGTTCTTTAACTTTGGAGAATTGCATATTCAATAATTCTATTTCTGCAGTTGGAAATGCTATATTGGCGTTTTCTACAGCTTTGAACATTTCAAAATCTCAATTTATAAACTCTTATAGCTCAGGTTCTGGAGGAGTAATAACTATTTCTGGAAATAATATTTTTATCGAAAACTCAAAATTTGAAAATTTCACTTATTCTGCAGTGGAAGGCAGTGAAATGGATTCTTTGAAAATAATAGGGACAAGCTTTAAAAATAGCGTAGGCAAAGTAGGAGGAGCTGTTGCTTCTTTAAATAGTGCTTACGTTTATATCGATTCTTGCCATTTCTATAATAACACGTCTCTTTATGGTGGCGCTTTATATTCGACATTTACAACAAACACTATTAATAGCCAAGAATATCAAATAATTTCGACTGAATTCTGAAATAATACCTCATCAGCTGGAGGAGCAATTTATTTGAACAATATAAATGCTGACATTAAATCTTGCAGTTTTTATGAAAATAAAGCTATTGGGACTTCTCAAACGTCTGAAACTAGTTATGATACAGGAATAGGGGGAGCTATTAAGCTAGGCTGCAGCTATACAGGAATATGTAGCTTTAATGTGTTTTCTAATGATTTTTTAGGAAATTTAGCAGATTATGAAGGAGGAGCTATTGTTTGAAAAGAAGTTATGCCGAATTTTGAAAGCAACAGCTTTGAATATAATGAAGCAAAATATGGAGAAAATATAGCATCTTATCCTATAAGCATGAAAATTATGAATAGCAATTGAACAGGTGGACTAAACGATTTAGCATCTGGGCAATTGACTACAACTCCATTGATTATTGGTCTTATAGACCATATGGGCTCAGTTGTGACCACAGATGACTCCAGCGTTGGAGAGCTAATCGCAGTCTCACAAGATGTCGTTTTATCAGGCGAACTTAAAGTAAAAGCAATTGGTGGAATTTTTACTTTTTCTTCATTTATCATTTCAGCTACCCCTGGAAGCAGTTTTTCTATAGAAATCCAAACAAATGGCATTGATGTCACAAAAAGTCTCAAAGCAAATGATGGACTTAATTACAACTCAAGCATCCTTGTTGATGTAAATATGAGAGCTTGTGTATTAGGAGAAGCTACTGTTGGTGTCAACTGTGTAATTTGTCCAAAAGATTTTTATAGTCTAAACCCAAAAGGTGAGCAATGTTTAGCATGCCCTGATCAGGCTGTTTGTTATGGAAATTACACAATGGTTCCGAAGCCTGGATATTGGAGATCTGATATGTTGAGTATAAAATTTTGGTCATGTCCTTATTCTGATGCTTGCATTGGTTCTGATATAGAGAATATTTCTTATACAGGGAAGTGTCTTAAAGGATACAAAGGAAATTTGTGTCAAAGCTGCGAGGATGGCTATTCTAAATCAAAAAAAGATCAATGTACAAAATGTCAAAGTCTTTATATA
>CATKHM010001062.1:0-11554 GCA_949751825.1 Blepharisma undulans | reverse complement strand
TCATTTTAGGTAAATCATCAAAATCAAATCTCATATTAAACGGATCAAATTTGCTTGAGTCAGTTTCGCTTAATTCTAGCATATTAAAAATCTCTGTGGCTTGCTTATGATCAGGTGGAGAATCCTCGATGAATTTTATAGCTTTTTCTATTTCTTTACTTTTTTCTTCACATGCTTCATTTAACTTTTCTTTAACTACATCAATTTGATCAAAAAGATCAAGCATGAAGCTGTCAATTTTTCTTTTTATTAAGTCTTCACAGTCTTCTTTAAATATTGCGATGCTTGTTAGCTCTTTTTTTAACGTCTCTAGCCTAAATCGTTTAACTCTTAGCATATTCTGAATTTCAAGATTATCAATTGGTCCAAAAGTATGATCAATCGTTTCAGCTGATTTAAAGTGGGGCGATAAGCAATTTTTGCATAGAGTAATCCCAGTGCATAAGCACACATATAATGCAGAAGCTTCATGACATGACTCGCAACTGTCTGCTTTCTGCTGCATAATTATTATATTTAAGTAAGCTATTTATGAAGATAAGAGGAGAGCTAGTAATGTAAGTCTTTTTTCTGGATCGACACTTGTATCAATGCTAGCATTTTTCTTGCCTTGAAGCTCTTCTGCATGAGTTAATGGCTCCAACAAATATTCCGCTAAGCTTTCTTCAGACAACCCATTATAAGACCTCTGCCCAAGCAAATTTTTCGAAAAAGATGATATATATTCAAGAACTCTGACTAATATTGGATCTAAGGATCTATATAAATGATTTTTTACCAAAGCAAAAGGTGAAGACTCTAGCATTTGGCATGCACTATCTAGTACAGCGGTTGGTAGGATAGGCTCAGACAAAGACTCCAAAAATTCAATTAAAATTGAGCACATTGAATAGACGTCAGTTTGCTTATTAAACTGCTTTCCTGTATCTAAAACATCTCTTATGTGAGCCAAAACCTCTAAATTTCCTGTATCTTCAAACAATCCTCTAACTCTGAGACCTTTCTCTTTAATGAATTCAATAATCTTATAGAGCTCCTTTGGTAGCTCTATAGACATTGATGATGCTTTGGCAGCATTTTTCATGCATGATTTGAGCCCCGTAATAGGTCCGACAATTTTTATTAGATCTTGGCAGCTTGCTCCAAAACATGAGCCTACAAAATCACATGTTATTTCAATCTACATAAATTTTACAAAATAATCGCTACTCCCTACAATCCCAAGAATCATCATTACAGACCTATAATCTTGTTTTGCATTGGCTTTTCTTGCTTGGTTTTCATTGAAACAGGCAGTAATTTCAAAAGAAAATTGCTGCCCTGGAGCCACTGATGCAAAAGTCGGGGATATTGAAACCCAGCTTTTCAAAGTATTTATTTGTTGATTTGGCCTGATCTCTAAAGGAATAATGGAATAGCCTTTATTTTCTACAGTTAGTAGTTTAGTTTGGCTCACTTTGTATCGCATCCCAGTAAACTGAATCACAGTTTCTGATATGTGAAGCTTTGGTATTGGAGAATTTAAAGCCTCATCTACTGATCTAAAAACTTCATCTTTTAGCTTGTTCATAGCTTCTTGATTAGAAATTTTCACAGGCACTATAAAATACCCGAAAACAGGGATATGGTCACTTTGAGAAATATATGGACATGATCCATACCTTTGAAGGGTGGAGTTGCCTTTATAGAGAATTCTATCGCACCAAGCGGGATCTCTTTTAGGACTATGTTATTATTACTTGTAAACTAGTTCTATTGAGTCTTGTGTAAGCTTATATGTAGGACGAAAATTAATAGTGCCTTCAGTAAAATCGGCCAGCATCTGCTGTTTTCTTCTTTCGTTTAAAAGTTGATCATAATCTAATAAAGAGCGATAGTCATGTGCCTGAATTCTTCTTAAAATTTCCTCAGAAGTCAATGTATTTAGCCTATAATTCATATCGCCATTGAAGAATATAAAATCGTGCTCAAATAAATTCTTAATTCTTCCATCTTCTAAATTGAATTTTGTTTCTTTGGAAATTATTTTTATGTGTTTGTTTCTCAAAATTGTCTGATTTTTATGGGGAGCTAAATGGCAGTTAATCAAACAGATACTGCTATCGAAAATCTCAAACCTAAAGGAAATGGCACCTTTATTTCCTGTGCAGCCTTTGAAGCCTAATTTCACACTAGCTGTGCACATGTTTTTGATACTCTGATGAAGCTCGGTTTTCGCAAAAATCAATGTTAATAGCCCAACTAAATCTGCATCAGCAACCAGGACATATTCAAATCCAGGATAAGCAGAATTGACCTGCTCTTTAATATTTTCAGTTCACTCCCTTTTCCTTCCTTCGCTTCCTAAAATATTTTGTGCTTTCAGTGCACACATCTCTTGTAGAGAAATTAAAAACAAATCTGGAGCTTCAGCTGGACTCTCCTCATTTAAGTTTTGGCACTTCAGCCACGAAATTAACGGTTCAGCTGGCGCAGTGCCAGCTGCATTTCACGTCCCTACCATAATTTTCAAGTCCCTCATTTCAGTAAATTCACTTTCCCTCTTTTGCAGCTGTTCTTTTATATAGGTATTCATGATTTCTGAGCCAAAGTGTTCAGGCAATAGTGCAGCTGTTTGCCTATGTTTAAAATCCCTTTCATTGTTTTCATCCAGAGTCCTCACTTGAGCTGGGATTACAGACTCATAATATCATATCCATCTGTGAGTATTTGCATCTGAGGAAAAAGGAGTTCTCTGGTATCTTCCTACATCTTCTATGTGTTTGGCTATAAAGTTGAAGGTCTCATGCGCGTTGGTTTTTATTTCTCATGATGTTTCTACATGGTCAAGCCATCTCACTGAGTAACCTTTCTCACGAGGGATTATGCGCAGTTCCTTTGTGAGGGGAAAAACAACAAGTAAGCTGACTTTTGTGTTTATTTTAAGTAGCCGCGAAGGCTTGTAGAGAAATAAGCTGATTGGAAATTACGCTAGTTCATTTGGTGAATCTGAATTTGAAACAATTACTAAGAAAGCATCTTTGACTTTTCCTTCAATCCAAGCACTAACTTGTTCGAACTGCATAGAAATTACATGGGCAATCTTCTCTGTATCTCGCAATTTTCCTTGGATTGCTTTTTTGGGATTTCCTATTAATTGATTCAATTGATTCAACGGATTCATATATAATATTAATAAAAATTACATGAATATTAGCATTTATAAAAAAGTTCTCAGCAAAGCACCAAAAAATCAGATTTATGAAATTTTAAGCGAAATTGATACAATTATTAGTGATTGTGATGGAGTGATGGTAAGGTAACTCAGTATGCAGGCACAAGAAGCTTACCTTACGTGCAAGAAACATATAAGCTCTTAAGAGATATGGGAAAACAGTTCTTTTTTTATTCAAATACATCAACAAAGACAAGAAAGGATATCAGTTTGAAACTGGAACACCTTGGTATTAAAATTGAGCCTGAAAATATTTATACAGCTTCTTATGTTATGGCCCACTATGTTGCTAATTACCATCCCTATATAAAGAAAGTTTATGCTATAGGTGCAGAAGGACTTTATCATGAATTGAAGGAAAAAGGAATAAAGGTAATTGAAGGGAATCAGCATAACCATGGAATTGTTAAATGAGATTTCTTGAATGAAATTCATATGGACGACGATATAGGAGCTATAGTTATGGGTTATGATGCAAATTTTAATTACTTAAAACTGGCTATAACTGGCGTTCTTCTATCAAGACCAAGCTGCTTATTTTTGGCAACAAATTCAGATGATTATGACCTTATTGATGGACATAAGCACCCAGAAACTGGAGCATTTATTGCATCTATTGAAGAATTCACAAATAGAAGCCCAGATGTTATTGTTGGCAAACCGAATCCAATTATGTTTAATATTCTGCGTAAAATACATCCAGAAATTAGAGCAGAAAGGACATTGATGATAGGTGATAGACTAGACACAGATATGTCGTTTGCCAGAAATAGTGGCTTGAAAAAAATGCTAACATTTTCAGGGGTAGTTCAAGCAAAAGAGCTTGAATCTTTAATATCAACTGATATTGATTATTTTATTCATTATTTAGGCATGCTTTATGAGGCTCTCAAGCTTTAGGATTTTATTATTAAAATAATGAATTGATCTAATCGTTTAAAATCCAAAATTTGTTGATCATATTTAAGTAGTTGGCTACTTAATAAATTTTCTATCTTTCAAAAAGTTTCTTAATCATACGATTAAGCTGAAGGTACTTTTTTTAATTTCAAAGGATTAACAAATTAATTGCTTCAGACATTATCATTTATTTCAATTGTTCTGAATAGCAGCATTTATATATAAATGTATTATTTAATCATCAGTTATCCAAATTGCATCCAATATTTTATTGACATATATTTTACTATTATGTTAATTACAAGAAAATTAAAATCCCTATAATTATCTCCATTACCTTCCACTTATTTATTCAATCTGCATGTCATTGCTACGGAGATCATTTGCCTCAGCTATTGAAAATAAGCTTTTAATCAAAGACAAATGAGTAAACTCTAAAGCTAGCAAATGATTTGACATCAAAGACCCAGCAACCCAAGACATTGTGGCAAGAGTTCCTCAATGCACCGAGTCTGAATTTGACCAAGCTGTCTCCAGTGCCAAAGAAACATTCAAAATCTGACGAAATATACCTGTCTTAACCAGGCTTAGATACATGAGAAAATATTTGGATCTCTTAAATGCTAATATTGACGATCTGGCAGAGATAATTACAAGAGAAAATGGCAAATGTTTAGTTGATTCAAGAGGAGAAATCATTAGAGGAATGGAAGTTGTTGAACATACCTTATCTTTTGGCTCTTTACTTCAAGGGGAATCTATGGAAAATCTTGCTAAAGACCTTGATACATATTCATATAGGCATCCACTAGGAGTATGTGCAGGTATTGCTCCATTCAACTTTCCTGCTATGATTCCTTTATGGATGTATCCTATAGCTGTAGCTTGTGGAAATACATATGTATTAAAACCATCAGAAAAAGTCGCTTCAACTTGTGTAAAGATGGGGGAACTTTTCTTAGAAGCTGGCTTCCCTCATGGTGTTCTCAATATTGTGCACGGAGGAAAAGACACAGTTGACATGATCTGCCGACATCCTGACATTAAAGCAATTTCCTTTGTGGGAGGCAACGATGCGGGAACTTATATTCACCAGCAAGGCTCACATTACGGTAAAAGAGTTCAGTCTAACATGGGAGCTAAAAACCATGTGATCGTTTTGCCAGATGCCGATAAAGAAGATGCTATTAATGCATTAGTCAGCAGTGTGTTCGGAGCTACAGGGCAAAGATGCATGGCACTCAGCGTTATAATTCTCGTAGGAGAAACCAGAAGCTGGGTCCCAGATATTGTAGCCAAGTCCAAAACACTAAAGGTTGGCCCTGGAAATGACCCAAAAACCGATGTAGGACCTTTGAATACAGCTGGCCTGAAAGAAAGAGTTGAAAGTTTAATCGCAAGTGGAGTCTCTGAAGGAGCTAAATTATTACTGGATGGCCGAGGAGTGAAAGTTAGCGGCTTTGAAAAAGGAAACTTCGTAGGCCCAACTATTTTTGCTGACGTCAATGTAGACCAAAAAATCTATAAAGAAGAAATTTTCGGCCCTGTCATGAATATAATGACTTGTGATACATTGGATGAAGCTATTGAACTAATCAATAGAAATCCTAATGGAAACGGAACTTCAATATTTACAAGCTCTGGAAGCAGTGCTAGGAAATTCCAAAGAGAAATTGAAGCTGGGCAAGTGGGGATTAATGTGCCTATTCCTGTACCTTTGCCCATGTTTAGCTTTACTGGGAATAAAGGATCATTTAGAGGCGACTTGAACTTCTATGGAAAAGGAGCTATCAATTTCTTCACTCAATGGAAAACCATTACATCCAGATGGAAGGAAGAAAATGCAGATTTTTTCAGTTCGATGCACATAGAGGAAATTTTAGCCAAAAATCTAATTAGCTATTCAAGTGGCTCAGTATCTGGAATTATTGGAAATTATTGCAGAGCAATTCAAAGAGGGTATAAATTATCAAGCAAGAATTTAGCTGAATCTATGTTGAAGTTTCTTAATATGTCTCATAAAGATGAATGATTTCCATATATCCTCTTTTCGCTTTCATCGATTTTTAATGAGTTTTCAAGGCTCGGTGTCGACTATAAAACACCATTTAGACAGCTGGAAGGCGCCATCACACCCAAACTCTTTGAAAACAAAAATTTAAATCAAGCCAATTATATTATGCGAGCTTTCAAAAATTATTATGAAAAACACCTAAAAATTGGCTATAGAATCAAAAATCATCTCCCTTTGTTTGAAACTTCTGAAAATATTATCAAAATTTTAGCTAACTCTGCAGAGAGTGCTGATGATATCTATTGGACTCTTTTTAATTATATTTCCTTAAACACAGGAAGTGAAGATTTTATAAGGCACTTAGAAGGTGTCCTAATTTCTAGGCTTAATGAACTATCAGATTTAAATTTCAAGAGCTTTCTTTTTTTGTACAGAGGAAGATATGCATTTGACCAAAAATATATAATGAATTTTGTTTTTAAAAATTATTACGAAGAATTTTTGAGGCGATTTAAGAAGATGAGCATAGATGATATATCAATCACAATATATAGGCTGTGATGGTCATCAAATCAATATGGGATATATTGTGATTCAAGGCTAGCTCATCTATTAATAGAGCTCATTAACAATCACTCTTTGATATATTCTCTTGATGAAAATTTAAGATTCAGGTTTGCAACTAATGCTTTGGAATATTTTACTTATACTGCAGTTATGGATAATAAGGAAATTTTATCGCGCATCAGCGAAATATTGCTATCTCATAAAAATCCATCGATCGATTTTCTTTTACCAGCAGCATCTTCGATGGCAAAGCATTATAATGTCCCAAATGAATTTTGAGAAGCATTCATACCTAGAATAAAGGAAGTTTTGCAGGTAAACTCCTCTAAATATAATACGTACTTGTATAGGATATATATAAACATAAAATTACACAATGATCCAGTTTTAAAAGAATTGGAAAAAACAATTAATCCTCATTTAATCCAGATTTCTCAGGACTACAGCAAGGGGAAATTCAAAAAAGAAGAATTTAATCATAGTTATTTGCATAGAATTGTTGAGGATTACTTAAAAAGACACCATATAGAATACGAAAAAGAATTTTATGATGATTATTATATAGATTTAGCTCTTCCATCAATGAAAATAGCAATAGAAATTCAAGGGCCTACACATTATTTGTATCCAGCAAATACTTTAAATGGAAAGTCAATCAACAAGATAAGAAATTTAGAAAGAAAAGGGTGGAGAGTATGTGTCATTCCATATTATAAAAACAGGGTACCGATGATTGAAAAAATTCTTAGTGATTTAATCAAAGAAAAGCGTCCTATGAAATTTTAGTATTAAAACACATAATAAATAGATCATTTCTTATAAAAATATTTTTATTCGCTCACTATATGCTGACCTGGTTCAATTATCCATAAGCTAACTGTCTTATCGTCAGATACACTGGCTAATAATGGTAACGATGGATGAAATTTAACACAATTAACATCTGACAAATGAGCAGACCTAACAATCGCGATTGGCTGATAATCCTCTTTCCCCAAAATAACGATGCTATCATCTCCTGAACACGTTGCGATAACAGGCAACACAGAACTAACATCACAAAAGTATATAGATCTGGTATGGATCCCTGAAACAGTCCTCTGCAAGTGATAATTTCCATCTCCCTCTTTATCCCACACCTTAAGAGTAAGATCATCACTTACAGACAAAAGAGCATCGTCATTCCATTTCAAGCTTCATATCGTTCCTTCATGACTTGTCAATTGTGATAAAAACTGTCAATCTCCATCTTGTTCTATCCACAAAATAATTGTATTATCATATGATCCACTTGCTAGAAAGTTTTTGCTCGCATGGAAGCTAACAAATTTAATATCTTGAGTATGCCTACTCAGCACAGCAACTGTTTCATACTCAAAATCTATATCAGTTTCCCAGACCCATACAGTTTTATCTCTCCCACAAGTAGCCAAAAACTTGTCGTCAAAATTTCAGGCTACACATTTTACTTCACTTTCATGGCCTTCTAAAGTGAGCATCGGTTCAAATTTGTGATGGTGCTTTTGCCAAATGACTACAGTACCATCAAAGCTTGCAGAGGCAAGGAGTTCTCCGCTATGGCTCCACGCAATGCTTCTTACGGATTTTGTGTGTGAATCAAGAGTATCGCAACATTCCCATGATTCTGATAATGGATCGTCTGAAGACCTTCATATTTTTACTGTTTTGTCGCCGCTGCAAGTTGCTAAGAGATCACCTGAAGGGCTTCAGTCAGCCTGCCAAACTCTTTCTGTATGAGATGATAAGTTTGACAGCTTTCTCATAATTATTTAATATATATATTAGTCACAAATATTTTTGGCTGGACTCAGCCTTAAGTGAAATTCTCCATTTACGGTATTGGTGGCTTTTAAAGTCATCATTCGTAAGTCATCTTGAGAAGGAGACTCAAATGGATCGTTGAATTGATGACCATAAGCAGTCCTATAGAGGTCACGGATTGGGTCAGAGGTGAGCTTTGGGTAGGGCTTGCCTTGGATGGCTTCGACCATTTCTTTATATTGTTGGACTGCTAAACGCAAAGCGTAGTTTGGTCGTAGTGATTTGCCTGCAAGAGCAAGACCAGTTACTGGAGAAGTACCGTGAAGTCTAAGCCAATTATCAATTGCTGATCTCTCATAGGTATGCCCATCTGCTGTAAAAACAGGATCTTCCATAAGCTCATGGCTAATTGGGCAAATTAAATATCTAGGTGGAGCATCCAGATTTAAAAGTTTGCGCAATTTCTGTCTAAGTAAAAAGATACCTCATTCTCAGCCTTCAGCTTTGACAATTCACTATTATTTTCTCTCACAGCCTGAGGGTGAAAATGCCAAAATACATTTTCAGCACTTTTTTCAGACAATCCTATATCATGCAAATCTCTTCTATTCATTCTTCTTAACTCTTTTATTCCAATTTTTTCTCTCTTAAAAACATCTGCTTTCTCTTCCAAATTTAGTTCTCTCAAAAGCAAAACTAATTCTGAGTCATTTGGAGCTATTTGAGGTTCCTCTATTTTTGTATCATCTCCTTCCAAAATTCTTTTAAGTGCTTTTAAATCTTCCCCTGAGACAGAATCAATTACTCCTTCTAATGCGATTCTCGCTGCATTTAATGTAGCTTCATCTTCGTTTCTTCCAAAGCCTGCGACGGATTTTTTGTCATCTATTATAACGTTAGACTCAAAACATTTGTAAGCCTTTTGAGTGACTTGAATATCAAGTGATTCATTCTTCCATGAGTAGTATCTTGATAAAGAAGCTTTTATTTGTTCAGGTTTTAGTTGATATAAAAGCTGCTTGAGGATGAGGATAGTTGACATTTGAATTTAAATATGAATCGATACTGTTAAATTTAAAATTTAAGATTTTATAAGAAATTAAAGGTTTTTACTGAAAACTTATTTGAACCGGTTGAAGGTCTTGCAATAGTATATTTGGGTAATTAAAATTATGTGGTAAATTTAATTATATCAAACTCCAGAAAATGATTAAATAGCATTTTTTTCATCATTTTCCTGCTTATGAATAATCGCTCTACCTTGAAGCTCTTGTATTAGAGACCTTACTCTCATAGAATTTCCTAAATATTCAATATGTCTTAATCCAACTGTAATTGCTTCGCCGATATTATGATTAGCTAATAAAAATTCCATATACTCAAGCGTTAAACTCTCGTTCCTTGGGTCTCTTTCATGTAAATAAGGAAGCAAGCTCGGATCTCTACACACTCTATTGTAGTAGTAAAAAATCATTTTTGGATCATTGCTTCTATTTATTATCCTTTCAAATATTTCTTTAGCTTTATCAAGCTGCTCAGATCTGGCGTATGCTTCAGCTAAAAGCAAAGCATAAATCGGAATTGGATCCAGTTCATAGGCTTTTGAGGCTAACTCAACAGCGTTTTCCTCCAAAATCATACATAGGCATGCCCAAATCGCTTGGCTTCTTGCTGAGTTAATAAATCAGTTTTCATAAGAACTCTACTTATTTTTTACAGGCTTGATAATGTTTTGAGCTTCTTCATAGTTTGCGTTTTTGAGATTTCGTATGACCCTGATTATCATAGAGTCTTCAGGATCAGAAAGCTTTCTTGAGATATCAGATAGCTCGTTCTCAAAATATTTGTTTTCAATTAAAATCTCAATAAGTTCAAGGATTTCAGAATTGGAAGACTTTTTGTCGAGAAGAGGAAGCAAGTATGAGAGTGCCTCAATGCCTTCTTTGTATTTGCCTGAAAGAATAAATCCTTTGCTGAGATGAGTTAAGATTCTTTGGCTTCGTAGCTTTGGGCTGGTAAATGGATAACTTTTCATCCTTGTGTATAAATGAATTGAAAATGAGAATATATTATGAAGCAGATTTTTTAGCCAGAATATCAATAAAGGTTATCTAGCTCTGCTTATTCCTCATTTCACTATTCAGTTTATTATAAATTAAAATAAGTGATAAACTTAAAATATTTCATTCTTCACTGATCTTTACATAAAGTTTGAGACATTATAACAAATCTTAATGAGCATCTTAATAATAAATTTTATTGTCCCATTCTTTAAAACTCAAATCAACTTCCTCTTTATTTACTATATACCGAAAGATCAATCCAAATCTTAAATGCTTCTTTATTCATCATTTTTAAATCTGTCTGCTTTATTTTCTCTCTTTGATTTGAATTTGATTTATTTATTGGTATAAATAATACACAATCAAATATGATTCAGCTAAAAAAAATCAGTATCAAGAGTTCTCCATTCAAAAATAATTCAAATTTTGCGCTCTAAATGCTCTCATAACTCTTGAAATAAAAAAAAATAGAATTGATTTCATCGAACCTCTGCATATTATTTTAATGTTTATAATAAATATATAGCTCAATCAGAGAATTTCCATATTCTTTATTTACTTTATAATGATTTATAAAATTTGAGTTGGATATAATACTTTATAATTACAATCTGACCCTTTTTAACTTTAGAATCTATTATATGAAGGAATATAAAGAAAAATTAAATTCACCAATAAATAATTTATTGTGCAATTTTTTTTATATTTTGAAAATTTACAAATTTCATGCTCTTATTTCAAAAATTTACTGATATCAATTAAACCAAGATCATTTCTGAAACTCTATATGAATTTATTATAATTTATTCAAGCTCATGTAATACCAGTTCAAATTTCTTTATATAAAAATTTTATCTAATAATCCAAACCAGATAATTATTCGTGGCCAATCAGATAATAAAAATGGGCTGTATTGACTCAAAATCATCAATTTCTATTGAGGAAAGAGCGATTATGATAGCAGAAGAAGAATTGGGATATGGAACTAAATACAGCAGAGATGTTGATTTTGTT
>CATKHM010001061.1:0-11557 GCA_949751825.1 Blepharisma undulans | reverse complement strand
GTTAGCAAGCTGGCTTTCGTCGAGGACCTTTCCACAATTTGTGCATTTTAAATCGCCTTTAGAAGAATCAGACTCGATTTCTTCACTATTGCATTTGGGACATTTCATAAAAATAATTATTAAAGGAATGCTCTGATGTGATCTGGGGTAGAATTTGATGGGAAAAAGAAGAAAGAAAGGAAAGTTTGGGAGATAAAAAAATGTTAGGAAAATGATGTGGATTGATATAAAGAAAGTATTATATTGGAAAAATTAGAATTTTGATATGCTTTATTAAATAAAAAGAGGACTTTATAGGAAGTTTTAAAAAGATTTGATTTTTTCAATAAATTCAATTCCTTTAAGCTAAATTCCTAAGCTTAGTTATCTATTCTTCAGATTCCTCGACTTCCTCTTCTTCTCCATCTTCAGGAAGTCCTAAAGCTCTTCTTCTAGCTTTTTCAGCTTCAAGATGCTCTTTCCATTCTCTTTCTTTCTTATAAGCGTATTCCATGGTACATTCTAAGTTATTGTATCTTGTAATTGAGTAAAGAAGCCAAGTGTCAAACTTTTCAACAGCAAAAGCGGCAAAAATCACCATAAAAAGACGCTGTTTTCTTGTAGCGAAGAGCCATTTATTGCACCATCTAAGAGCTGCTTTTGTGCGAGCATCATTAGTCCAGCGATTGTAAACTTGAGGCTGTCTTTTAGGTTCAGGTACAACTGTTTGCACTGGGCCCCTGAAATTTCTATATAAATACCAAGGCTGGTTTTTTGCATGAGCTGCATTTTTGTGCCCGTCTGTATATCCTTTCCAATAGTCTTTATATTGCTCTGCTGCCATTTATTATAATATGAAATTGAAATTTTTGGGCTTCAGGTTATAGAAAATAATTTTGAATTTAGAAAAGATCTTAAAGATCAATTAATAAAATTTACCAAAAATTGTGATATAGATTTTTGTTTCTCATTTGCTGCTCAAGACTTTATTGAAATGCTTTGAATATCTGAATATTTTTATTTGAAAACATTTAAAAAAGTTTACCATTGTTTTTTTGGGTAAAAAATTGGAACCTGAATTAAATATTCACACGATTTAAATAATCATTTTCAATGCCAGCATTACGCTGTTAAATGTTGAGACACGTTGAATAATATGTGTTAATAATAAAATATGAAAAAAAAATCAAATAACCCTAGGTATTTGAATGTGACTATAGAGATATATCAAAAACAGATCCCAGCATATCACCAAAAAAATCATTGGTAAACCAACAAATTATGAAAAAATAGATCAAGTTTATTGATAAATCTCAACATCTAAACGATATAGTCATAGCTATTTGATAAAAGTCATTTAACTAATAATTAACAGAATTGAAATCGTTTTAAGTGCTGAAGCCCCTTTTGGATAATGTGTGGCATAAATAAAATATGGAAAAAACATCAAATAGTCCCAAACCTTTGCCCATGGATGAAGACAGTATCTCAAAACCACATCCCAGCACATCACCAATTCAATCATTTATTGATCAATCATCCGATTCTCCAGCCATTCATGAAAATTTCGAAGAAGATGGTTCGCCAAGCCATACAGAAAAAATCCAAAACAACCAAATAACGTCTAATTCCGAAATTAAAGCAGAAAAAAGTTCTAACCTAGAGAATACCCTTGATCTAGTGAAAGAAGAGCTTTCTTCAGAAACCCCATTAGAAGACTGGGTTTTGAAATGTTTAGACATGATGTCGCTGACAAAAGAAAAGCTAACCCCTGAACTTATGGAATCCTTCAAAGAATTTCGAGATGAAGGGTATCTTGATTCAGATGAAGAAGAAGAAGAAGAAAATCAATGAGAAGATATACCACCAATTCTAGATGTTACTTTTCCTCGTGGAGAAGATTATTATCGTTTTATATCAGAAATCGATTGAGACACAATAACATGGCAAGAGGAGTGCCGAATTTATAATCAAAGAACACTGCAATTACTAGGTGAAATCTGAAAACATAAGCAAGCAGACATAGGCAGGTCACTCGAAATGGTATGAATTTCTATTACATCATTTGTGTGGAGACATTTAAAAGATAAATACAAAAAAAATCTGGATGTCAAGCCTGGAACTTCTTTGCATTTTTATATGGATAAATATAGAGATACTGTTTCGGAGACACTTGGCCTTTATGGATTGGAATTTGAGGACATGAAAAAGGCACAACTATTGGTAAGAAAGCTGAGGCTCGCTGCAGAACATCCAATGTATTATCCACAAAGATATCTTCACCGATATGAAGATATTATGAATGATCAACAAAAAGAACTTTATCTCATTTTAAAGCCATTTATTGATTATTACCCTTGCTCTCCCCCAAAAAAAATAAAATAGCGAATTAGCACGTAGTAATGGATATAAAATTAAAAAAAAAAATAGTTAAAAATGTTAAGAATTTAATTAATACTTTATATGGAGAGTCGAGCTAAATTTTAACCTTAATTAATTATGCTAATTAAATCAAATTAACAATATCTGCACGATATTTCTGCCAATTAAAAAACGATTGAGATTTTTCCCATGAAGCATTTTATAGGAATTTTTGATAGATTCTTCTAATGTGTGTAGATTTATCCAAAAATAGCCTTATTTCTCAAGAATTGTAATAAATTTAAAAAACAATAGACTATATTTATAAAGCTATTTTAAAATTGTTTTCTGACGATTATAAGAATATTAGATTCCATTTATTCATTATTTTTAAATTATCTATAGAAATTTTCTACTAAATAAATAAAGTAGAAATGGAAACTGAATACAGCCACCAATTCAAGGTTTGCTTAATAGGAAATCAAACTGTCGGTAGAACATGCATCTTACAGCGATTTGTTCACAATAGTTTTCCCAGTTATATAAAACCAAAAAGAAATAAAGACAAAACAGCAATTATAAACTCAAACGGCGCAAAAGTAAAACTTCAAATTTGAAATACATCTACTCAAGAAAAAATGAGGGATATTTCGCAATATTATTACACAGTCTGCCATGGATTCATTATTATATTTGATTTAACTGACGTAAGTTCTTTTGAACTTCTTACATATTGGCTTAAAAGAGTGGAAAGCTATGGACCTGAAGGAAAATCAGTCTTTATCGTTGGAAATAAGTCTGATTTAGTAGCTGAAAGACAAGTCTCATTTGATACTGCAAAAAGGTATGCTGATGAAAATGGGATATATTTTATTGAAGTTTCAGCATTAACAGGCCATAATATTAAAGAAATATTTAGACTTATAACATTAGAAATGATTTCGAAACTTGACGAGAATTATTAAGCATGATCGAGAATAAGAATTAAATAAAATCTAAACTAAATATTATTTTGATAATATTAAGAGCTGTATTATATAAGATTGTACTTTAAAATGGAGATTTATGGATGATTACTTAATTCTCTAATTTTTGATAAGTAAATAAGCTTGATTTAGCATTATAAAAATTGGTTTTGAAAATATATTTATTATTCTTAGTTATTAAAGCATAATTATTTTTATAGAACCATGATTATGAAAAAATACTTCGAAGACAAGAGGATCATTCTCTCTTCTTTTCTATAAAAATGAGATGACAATTAAAATGGCAATATATTTTTATTAAACTACAGTGCAATTTATTAATTGTAATATTGGAGATTCTCGTTCTTTCTGTTTTGCTAAAACGATTAATTTTTTATAAATTTAACCCCATTTTAAAAATAAGGAGAGTTGATAAAAGCAGGCTGAATTATTTAATAGCACATTAATATATGAAAATATAACTGATTATTGATGTTTGATTTACTTATTAATAGTAATACTGGAGATTCTCGCTCACCTTACTTTGCTTAAGCATTTTATAGAAAATTTTTGGTTTAAAATCTTATAAAAATGCAATTGCAACCGCATTAATAATCAAGCTACAATATTGCATGCATCTTTAGCTTGAAGAAGCAATTTTTGAAGCTAATTATATTTTGATGAAATTTTGAAAAGCAGTCCCATATTTATTAATTCGCTCAGGTTGCCGAAATAATAGACTTTCTTTATAAAAATATCAAACAATTTTTTATGAAAAAAAATAACGAAAATGTTGCAATACTTAGATTTTTATCTGTGAATTACTTAAACTGGCCACGGAAATTATAATATCCAATTTTTCTTTTAGAATCCTCTATCAATCTTAATAAAACTATAAATGAAAGCTGAACATGATCATCTATTCAGAATTTGTTTAATAGGAGATCCACGTACTGGCAAAACATGCATCTGAAGCCGATATGTTGATAATGACTTTAATGCCAATTATTTGAGCACAATAGTTGACTTCAAAATAGCAAGACTAAATCTAAATAACTCACGAATAAAACTTCAAATTTGGGATACTGGAGGACAAGAAAGATTTAAAACCTTTACTACTTCGTATTATAGAAGTTGCCAAGGATTCATTATTGTTTTTGATTTAACAAATACAAAATCTTTTCAACATATTAGCAATTGATTTAAGGCGATGGAAGACTATGGTCCTGAAAGAAAATCAGTTTTTATAGTTGGAAATAAATCAGATTTAGGAGCTGCAAGACAAATTTCATTCGATGAAGCCAAAAATTTAGCTGAAAGAAATGGAATAAACTATATTGAGATTTCAGCATTAACAGGGCACAATGTTTGAGAACTCTTCGAAATTATAACATTTGAAATGATTTCGAAATTACCTTAGCTTTGTAAATAAAATTTATCGACTAGAGAAGAAATAAAACTTGAGATAAATAGAATTCTGAGTCTATTGAATTATATATAATTTGAATTTTTTTATAATTAATTTTAGACTCATATCAATCAAAATTATGAGAATGCTCAGCTGCTTAGGTATTAAGAAAAAGCTTGAGCTATTCTTAAAAATAATTTAAATTATAATTTATATTTTCAACTATCAAAATCATAATTTATAGTAAATCAACTATAAATGAATGCATATGCATTTTAATAAAGTAAAATTAACAAAATTTAAATATAAACTATTGGTGAGATTCTAATTGGGTTAATAATTATAGAACTGGAGATCCTAAATAAAAATTATAAATGAACTTTGATTATGTTTATGTGCTCGAAATTTGTTTAATAGGAGATGAACGTGTTGGCAAATCATGCATCCTAAGTCGATTTGTAGAAAATAGCTTTGAAGACAATTATACAGCCACAATTGGAATGGACTTTAAAATAACATATCGAAATCTGAATAATGAAAGAATAAAATTTCAAATCCGAGATTTAGCCGGAGAAGAAAGATTTGGGAACATTACTACTATATATTATAGAAATTGCCAAGGTTTCATTATTGTGTTTGATTTAACTAATGCAGAATCATTTCATCATCTCCAACATTGATTAAAGATGCTGGAAGAGAATGGCCCTGAAAGAAAATCAGTTTTTATAGTTGGAAACAAGTCAGATTTAGAAGTTGCAAGACAAGTTTCATTTGATGAAGCCAAAAGTATAGCTAATAGAAATGGAATGAACTTTATTGAAATTTCAACATTAACAGGACACAATATTCGAGAGCTCTTTGGGTTTATAGCATTAGAAATGGTTTTGAAAATCAATCAGCTTAAAATAAATTTACGGATTAACAAAACTAAATAGCTAAATATAGCTAAAAAATTACGAGTTGAATAGAGCTAAAAAATTACGAGTTATATTAAAGTAAAGAGCTTATACTCATTTCAAAAAGAATTAAACATAAAATCTTTATAAAAACATCAAAAAATCTTTTAGAAAAGCTATAACGAAAATCCAGCAATATAGAGATTTTTAAACTGTCTATGGAAATTATAATAATCCAATTTTTCTTTGCAGATTAATAAATTCCAGAAATGAAACTTGACTATGATCATCTATTCAAAGTTTGTTTGATAGGAGATCCACTTACTGGCAAAACATGCATCTTAAACCGATTTGTTGATAATAGCTTCAATGCCAATTATATAGGCACAATAGGAGTTGACTTCAAAATAACAACACTAAATCTAAATAATTCTCGAATAAAACTTCAAATTTGAGATACAGGCAGATAAGAAAGATTCAGAGTCATTACTAACTCATACTATAGAAGCTGCAGAGGATTCATTATTGTATTTGATTTAACAAGAGTGGAATCTTTTCAAAATCTTGGCAATTGGTTTAGGGCGATGGAAGAAAATGGTCCTGAAAGAAAATCAGTTTTTATAGTTGGAAATAAATCAGATTTAGGAGCTGCAAGACAAATTTCATTCGATGAAGCCAAAAACTTAGCAGAAAGAAATAGAATGAGCTATATTGAGATTTCAGCATTAACAGGACACAATATTCGTGAACTCTTCAGACTTATGACATTTGAAATAATTTCGAATTTATCTTAGCTTTGCTTATAAAATTTGTTGACTGAGGCAGAAGGAAAAATAAAACTAAAGAATTCTGATTCATTTTTATATATAATTTAAATGTTTTTAATAATTAATTTTAGAGTCAAAATTATGAGAATGCTCAGTTACTAAATTCAAAGGAAAAAGCCTAAATTATTCTTGAAGAAAATTAAATTGAAATTCTATATAATTTTATAGCAAAGCAATGATAAATGAATGCACAAGCATCTTAATAAAAGTAATGAAAGTAGAATTAACAAACTTTAAATATAATCTATTGAAGATCCTCAGAAATTTATCAAATATAAAGACTTTGAAACAAGTACTTTTTTCTGATGTTTTGAAATTCTAATTTGCAAATTCATAATCGAAACATTATCCTTGATTATTAAAATTTATAAGTTGAAATGCACATAATTTATATTTTTATTTAAATCAGCTGATTATTTATTGCAAATGCTGTTAATTATAAAAAAATCTCAAAATTACATAAACGAAAATGCTATAAAAGTAAGTTAATACACACACTTGATGTATACCAATGAAAATACTATTTGATTTTAATTAAATTCTCTGGAGATCTCATTAAAATCTATTAACTATAGATTTTTTGAAGATTTATTCACTCATAAAGGAAAGGATGAGTAAATAAATCTAGAAATGAACACTAAGTATGATCATTTTCTCAAAATCTGTTTAATAGGAGATGAACGTGTAGGCAAAACATGCATTCTAGACCGATTCGTTGAAAATAGGTTCGTTGCCAATTATGCAGCTACAATAGGTGCTGACTTTAAATACGCATATCAAAATCTAAATAATGAAAGAATAAGACTTCATATCTGTGATTTCTGTGGGGAAAAAAGACTTAGAAGCATTACTGCAGAATATTATGAAAACTACCAAGGTTTCATTATTGTCTTTGATTTAACTAATGCAGAATCGTTCAATAATCTTCAAGACTGAATTTGGTATCTGAAAAGAAATGGCCCTGCAAGAAAAACAGTTTTTATAGTTGGAAACAAGTCAGATTTAGAAGTTGCAAGACAAGTTTCATTTGATGAAGCTAAAAGTATAGCTGATAGAAATGGAATGAATTTTATTGAAATTTCAACATTAACAGGACACAATATTCGAAAGCTCTTTGAATTTATAACATTAGAAATGATTTCGAATATCAATCAGCCTCAAATAAATTTTAAGGTAAGTACGAAAATAGTAGTAGTAAATAGAGATAAAAATATTGAATTGAATTATGAATTTAGTTATTAATCATAGTATTGGAGATTCTGAGTGTTTTTTCTTTGTTCAGAAGTAAGAATTTTTATAAATTTTAACCCCATTCTTAAAAATAAGCCAAACCAATAGACGTTCAAAATCCACAAAAAATGAATCATTCCTCCAATTGCCCAAAGACCATGAACTTCAGTAATTGATTCATAGAAAAACGGTCATATAATTTCATATGGGAGCACCCAGACTCTATAATAAAACCAAACAATTAATAATAAGATGTAAAGCGAAAATGTAAGTTTAACCCGATTTGTGTCACCAAATGTTAAGACAAAGCAGCATAAAATATCGCCAATGTCTTGTGTCAGCATTACCAAAATCAAAAACTTTTCATAGTTCATCAAATATGCAAGTGAAATTCCAAAAATGGCGATGAAATGGTGTAAAAAAAGCTCTATGAAATCATTTTTCGGTCTTTCTTTAAGTTGAAGCATTGCTATTGCTAAGTATAATCCTAATTGAACCATAATATACTCCTTTAAATATGGCAATCTTTCATGAAACGGATACTTATTAAATATATCTCTTATACTGCTACTTCCTCCAAAAGATGGCAATAAAATACCTGAGTCTCTTGCAATATAATAGCCAAAAGCAAAAGAAAACAAATAATAAATCCCTTCATATAGTCTATCTAACAGACGATCAGCTCGGTATCCTTTTTCGCTTGCCGGATATCTATCTGATATTGCACTCAAAGCAAATTCCTTAAATTTACATTTAAAAATCTTCATAGAAAGCAAAATTAGGGCGCTGGTACATAAAGCAAGCCAAAAATCGCTAGTGCAAGGAAATTGGTATGTTTGATTTTGTAGCTGATAAGCCTCCAAAATAGTTCTGATATTCCATAAGAAAATCCCAATGAAAGGTAAAAGCAGAATGAGCATAGAAAATCAAAGGAGCTGCATATAACTTATTCCAACATACATTAAGAAATAATTTATGAGAACAAATCTGCTTCGTACAGCTTTTTCTATGGTATCAGTTTTGCTATCAGTCATTTTTAATAAAAAACATGAAATAATATTAAAAAGATGTTATCATTTGTAATTAAACTCAGAAGAAATGAGAAAGCAGAGTGCGATAGATTAAGACTGAGATTATTTTTCAAACAAGAACTAAATTGAAGCTAGCTTTGCTTTCATGCATAATTAACCAATAAAAAAATTAAATTACTTAATAAACTGCTCTTTAAATCTGTCGAACTTCCACATCTTCACTGCATTATTTTTGCCTGCAGATATGAGAAAATGGTTATTCTTATCGAAATCAAGACAAACTACTCCTTTTCTATGAGCATTTATGCAATAAACATATTTCTCAGTGTTAGAATCTCATATCTTTATCTTCCCGTCTACATCACCTCCAATGACATTAATCATATCATTAGACCAAACCATTGAGCATATCGTTGTCTCTGCATATAATTCTTTGATTATTTTGATTTCTTCATCTTTATTTTTATCGCCTAAATGTCAGATCTTTATAACTTGATTCTGGCACGATATTAAAAATTTCCCGCAATTTGAAAATTGGATTATATGGACAACCTCACAGTACTTTGTAAGCGTATTCAACAAGGTATGATCATCACATCTTCAAATTTTGATTGATCAATCAGAGCTGCAACTTGCCAAAAATGCCTCACATGGCGACCAACGAGCCATGTAAGCGAAATCATAATCATAGTGAGCACTCCAATTGGCAATTATCTGATTTTTATCAATATCCCATATTGTGATAAAACTTGATGAATCACAAGAAAGAATTTTTTTCCCATCAGGAGAAAACTCAATCCAGTGGGATCTTCGATTTGTTTGAATTATATTCAAAAGAAATCCATCATAAATATTTCATATTTTGATAAAACAATCTATACTTGTTGAAGCCAAAATATTGCCTGACCAGGAAATGCATAAAATATAACTTGGATGGGCTTGAAAAGTTTGTACAAGTCTTTGACTTTCAGTCAAAAATATAAAAATGAATCCTTCTTCAGTCCCAACAGCAAAATACTGGCTATCAGTTGAAAAAGAAATCATTCTTATGCCTTTTTTTGCTAGAAATTTTTTGGAAACTTTATTGTTTGGCTTTATTTTTCATAAATTTAATCTTTTATCTGATGTTCCCATAGCTAAATATTTTCCATTTGGTGAAATAGCAAGAGATTTCTCAAATCATTTTGAGCTACTATTATTATCATAAATTGCTACCTGTGATACTAAATCAAAAATCTCAATTCCATGTACTTCTGATGCAGAAACTAAATATCTTCCGCAGTCAGAGTATTTAAAAAAATCAGGGTATATGGTTGCTGTAAAAGTCATAATATTTTCAAATTTTTCAATATTGTAAATTGCTATAGTATTTTGATGATAATGCATAGCTATAAATCTATGATCAAAAGATACAGCAACTGGTTCATAAAAATTACAAAAAGTTTGGCATACTTTGGTGTTATTGGATAAATTTCATACAAAATGATATGAGTCCTTGGTTAATATTATCAATTCCTGCCCTGAGTATGAAAAAATTGTAAATATAGGTCAATTAATTCCTAGAATTTCATTAACCATTCTTCTTTTGTGAATGTTATAAATCTTTGCAACGTTCTCTCTTTTCTCAGAATCTCATAAAACCAAGCTGAGATAATTATTGCAACATGAAAAACTGGAACAATTTCTATACTTTGGAAATTCGTCAATTTTAGCATTAGAAATAGTATTTCATAGAATTATCAAATCTTCGCTGTAAGAAGCCAAATAATCACTGTTACCAGAAAACAACAGTGAGCTTAAACGCTCTTTATGTCCAACAAGTTGCTTTTTTTCTGTATAATCGCTGGTCTCATACAATCATAATTTATTTTCACATGATATGGCAATAAATCTTCCACAAGGAGAGAACCTAAATAAATCTATTTTCAAGTCTTCGATCAACAATTTTTCTCCGAAATCTGCTCCAATAAGGTTGCAGTTTTTAAAATTTGAGTCATAGAAACTAGACATAGAAAGATCAGCCCCAGAAAGATTGCTTGATTCAAAATTTGTGCCAATAAACATCCCATATGATAAATCTGATTTTGGGATTTTTATATTACTCAAATCTTTATGATTAAATGAAAAACCAGATTTATTGAGAAGGGTAAATGAATTGCTTGATGCCAAATTTATCAGATCTGTAGTTTTTGATAGTAAAATTATATTGTAAAGAAGTTCTTTTAAATTTTCAGTAAGTAAGTCAATTATGCAGTTGCTAAGCTGGCAATAAGTTTTTAAATCGAGCTTATTAAAGAAGCTTGATTTTAATGAATTGATATCTTTTGAGTGATCCAAACTTTTGATAATGTTTTGAGCCAAAATTAAATTAATGTTTGCACAATTAATAAAAAAAGTTTTGTTGGACCCAAGCTTTTTGATTGAGTAGATCCTTTTAGTGTCATGAGTTTGATTTCATATAATAAATGCTTCATTATCATTACAGTTGCTATTTTCTTTCCTGGATATATCTGCGTTTAATTGCATAGTGGATTAATTATTTCTTTAATTTATAATAAGAAGCTAAGCATACTCAAACAAAATTACAAGATTATATTTCTAACATGTATAATTAATATATATGTAATATATTTTACATATTTAAGTAAATGAAAACTGCATAAACATCATGAATTAAAAATTCTAGCAATAAATTCTCTAAAAATATTTATTATAAGTTGAGCTTTAATGCGACTCGATTTTATGTTGGATGTCTTCAGCATGACTAGTCTTTAAAAATTTATACCCCATTTTCAAAAATAAATAATACCATCATACATGCAACACTAACAAAAAGTGAAGCATTCCTCCTAAAAGCCAT
>CATKHM010001060.1:0-11571 GCA_949751825.1 Blepharisma undulans | reverse complement strand
ACTCAATTTCCATTGCCGACACTTCAGTTATCACCAAAGGATATTCCCTCTTAATTGCTAAATAACTCTTACGTGTAACTCCTCTCGGGAAATTATACTGAATTGTGCTTTGATAAGCCTTCTTATTGTAATTCCTCAGTGTTCTCTTATGATCATGCCCATCCTTATCAACCGCCACCAAATCAACTGAGCTACCTGACCCTAAATCATTAAAAATCCCCGCTTCCACCGCTTTTGCAGCCAACAACATAGCTTCTTCTTTCTAAAATATCCCTCACCGTCATATGATCCCTATATTCCGTCTCAAACATACTCATAGCAGCCAAACTTCCAGATCCCATCGTATGAAAAGGATGATGTCTGTATGTCCCATCAGCAGAAATCATAAACAGCTGCGGTCCACTCGCATCAACTCCTCCTACAATCAAATAAGCGCCGATATTTCCGCCATACTTAAACAAGTGCTCCGTCAACAGAGTTATTGCTGTAATTACTCTGCTTTGTCGACCTGAATATAATCTGAGAAGTTCTAGTTGATATCCGATGTTAAGGGTGACGTGTTCGAGATCTGCGGCGGTACCTGCTCCTGCGGCGAAAATATTGGGAGCAAGCATGTGAAGCTTGTCACACATCTTGTCGAGAACCATTGAGCCGCCGGTAGCACGAGTATCGGCACCTAATACGACACCTCCTTCGTACATTAAACCGACAATGGTGGTACCAGTTTTTGTGTAAGGCTTGGGAGCAACACCTTGGTCTAGGAGATTTTTATTTCTGTCGAAGAGATCGTGGTTGAACCCGTCTATCGGTAGCTGATCTAAGTAGTCCATATTTATACTTATTTTGCTTTCTTCAATTGAAATTTAATCTTTTAATTAAAAGTGTGAAAAATTTTTAAAGATTATTGAAGTATATTAATTTTTTTGAGAGAAATAGATTAACTAATTGTGAATAATAGTCAATTAAATTAGATAATAAATGAAAATAGTCAAGCGAGGTTTGAAAAGATTAAAAGTTTGAATATTAAGGATGATTAATTAATTTGGTGACTCTTGGTCGAAATTTTGATTTTCTGAATCAGTAAATTCAGGTACATTCGCAGGAGTTTCATCCTCAAAGAAATCATTCAAATTGTTTAAATCTATTCTTTTTCCATTTTTTGATAATTTTATAGGACGTGAGCGTATATCTCTTGTCATAGTCCTTTTTACAATATGATATAACTCTTTTAGAGAATTTATTAAGGGGCCTGCAGTCTGTGCAGCCATAAGAGAAATAACGAAAAACATAATGGTGTTATCCATAATGTCAAGTGAAATTGTTTTAAGTTCAAAAAAATATGGACTGAGCATCATAAAAGTGATAGAAATTCCGCATTCAGTGATTAAATTGGTGATTTGGATCACTGGATCTTCAAAGGGCTTATAAACAAAAACATAGAGTGTTATCTATATAAAAGTTACGCATAATGCCAGGACTGTGTTAATAGTAAGTTGGCTTTGAGGAAAGTCATTTAAAAATACTTGAGTTGCAATGAAAAGCAATCTCCTTACGAAAAATAAAGTGTAATACTGTGTACTCATAAATCCTAAGTCATTTTTGAATTCATAATAAAGAGAATTCCAAGGCATTAATCATCTTCTGTTTCTTTTATATACAATATTGTTCAAATTTTTATACCCAGAATATGATAACAACAATGGGGAAATTAGTATCAGCATCTAAATGAAAATTACAATAAAAGCCCAACAAAGAAGAAGATTAGTAAACTCAACAGTGCTTGGATAAATTTCAGAGCTTTTCGCACTTAAAATACCTACAATAGCCGCAAAGCCAGTCTCTAGATAAATCATTATCCAAAACCTCAAAAACACTCCAAACTTGTATTCTCTATAAAATTTCTTCAGTTTCCTCCCCACAAGTCTTTCTGAGCATTTTGATAGATAAAATATCAAAGGCATCATTATTATCATAACGCCCAATATTGTAGCATCATTTCCTATATTTAGCAAAACTAAATCGCTATCATATCCATATCGTTTTGCTTGATAATATGGAGTATTTCCTTGATTTTTATCAAGAAATAGCGAAAATGCGTTAGGAACAAAATTAAAGTTATTCATTGCTTCAAAAAATGCAATAATTTTGTCTGTGAGAGGATAATTAGCATAAGGTATATACGCTAACAATTGTATAGTATTCAGCATTGTTCAGAACCCTGAAGGGCTTGGATTAAGCATCGCTATAAGAACTCCAGTCCCTACCAGAATTTTTACACCTGCAGAAACCTGGTTTTGAATTTGTGATATTTCTTGTTCTTCAGATGATTTTATAGATTTATATAAAGATCCAGTCAAATAATTTTCATGAATTACACCACCAGAGACTGATGCAATTTCTTTTGGATTTATGAAATATACTGTAACTGTTGTGCCTTTTTTAATCCCCCCTCCAAAATCACATGAAATAAGATAGCTTTTATTTGAGAGATATATAACAGAAAAAGATTCTATTGTTTGAGTGAGGACTTCTATATAAATTTGATCGCTTGTCAAATTTGCTATTAAGGAATCACTGAAATTTAGAATAAGGGTATTATTCAGATTAACAGTAAGCGTAACATTGAAAGGAATATACACACAAGTTGTATTCCCTAGCCACCCAGGAGAGCAAGTGCATTTCCCGAAATTTAATTCAGCATTATTAATGCATCATGTGCATTTAATTTCGCTATCACATTGAGCACAAAGAGGAGGGCAGTCATAGCAGGTGTCATTTGCTTTGAATTGCCACTGATGGCACATCTCACATTTTCCTGAAGTGTAATTTCAAGCAAGATCATAATCACATTGACAATTTGTGGTATTGGAAGTGCCAGGAGTGCATTCAAGACAGGAATCTGCAGTAAAATCCAAACATGATGTACATTTAGGGTTATCACAAAGATTGCAAAATGCGCTTGAATCTTTACAGCTCGAACATTTGCTGCTACATGCAGAGCATTTATTATATTGTGGGCCAATTCAATACTGAGTAATTAAGCAATTAGGAATACATACCTCGTTAGTAAGGCATGCTTTACAGTTTTCTGTACATTTTCCTGCAGTTAATGCGAGAGAAGATATGGCACGGACTGAGTTATATCCCTTTATATCATAAATAAATCCTTTAAAATAATTCGAATAGCCTAAAGAATCCTTAGCAGCTCCCAAGGTAAAAGTAATATCATTTTCAGCATCTTTAAAATAGTCACTTCCATAATCAACTTGATGATCCATCTCTCCATTCAAATAAAATTTTATTTTCGTCTGTTTTAAATTTGTATATTCTACTGTAAAAGCAATATGATTTCATTCATAAAATCCAAGTTCTTGCAAATAAAAGAAATAGCTTATTCCAGAAACTTTAAAATTCAATGAAACCATTGCAATTCCTCCATTTAATTGCAGAGAAAATATTGAATTATAAAGCTTGTCTTGTTTTGAGAGAATAGTTCCAAAGCCATTTTCCATATTGATTCATATAGAAAAAGTGAAAGAATAACCAAAACTAAGAACTGGATTGCTGTATCCAGGATAAATAGGTAAATGCATAATTGAGTTTACTCCATTGAAATAAAATCCTCTATATGAAGCAGCTAGAGGATCAAAATCATCATAGTCTGGATAAAAAGCTGTACTGTTACCAGTTAAAGCTGGAATTTTGCTTTGTTTATCATAAACTACTCCTTCAAGAGTATCAAAAGATAGATAAAATATAAATGTATCTTTCTCCAAGCATACAGATCCACTTTCTATATATCCATCTGGGCATTTGGAAATACATCACCCTAAATACATATAAAATCCTGATGCACAGACTATACAGTCTCCAGAGGTTGAGAAGGTGCAAGTCTTGCAGCGATAATCACATAAAGTGCATTCTTCATTAGTCAAATCCCAGTAATATCCATCATAGCATACACAAGCTGACGAAGATAAATAAGCATGATCTCTACACGTTATACATGCTGACATATAATCGTCGCATACCAAACAAATTACATCCTGACATAAATTGCAATTTTTATCATGTCTCACACATCCCCATGCGCATTGGGCTTGGCATGAAGCACAAGTCAAGCCATTTGGATAATATGGTAAATCGCAATTTGGAATGCATGAGTTTGATAATTCTATAGGACACAGCGAACATCCTGAACATGCTCCAGAAATTACTATATTCCCAATAGGCTCATTGACATTATAAATATTAATATTTCATAGGAAGCCTTTATAAAGATTTGTAGATAAATCAGATCCAGCACCAATTGAAATGAAAAATGAGGAAGAAATATCTTGATACCATGAGTTTCTAAGATCTGTAGATATTTCATTTGAAGAGTCAATATATAATGATATTTGCTGTTGGGGTGTTGAGCTGATTATGCTTTTGACAGCAATAAAATTTCAAGATCCTAGAGAAACTGATAAAGTTGCAGTTGCAAAAGAAACTGCTGTTCCATCTTGTAATTTCATTGAAAAATTTAATTTTCCTGCATTCAGTGAAAAGGTAATAAAATTTGAAAGTGAATTATCTTGCTTAGAAAAGATATACCCAGTATCTAAAGTGGGGTTTATTCATGCAGATATTGTAAATTCTGCTCCAAGTGTTAATGATGGAGGATTCTCAATTGATTTCATAAACGAAGTTCCTCTAAAATAATACCCTCTTAGTTTTGCAGCATATGGATCTTCCGAAGTATAGAATGGATAAAACTTATTATCATTTCCTGTTTGAAAAGCAACGTTTCCTACCAAATCATGAATGGTATCTTTTATTTGGCTAAGCCTTAAGCTGAAAACCAATTCATTAGATAAATTGCACTGGCTACCACTTGTAGTATACCCTGAAGGACAAAAATTTAAACAAACATTTGACAACATAAACAAAGACGCTCCACATTGAATACATTCTTTAAATGAAGGCCCAGAACATGATTCACAAATAGTATGGCAAAGATCGCAAGTCTCTGTGTTTCCATTTCAATATGCATTTAGATTACACTGACACATATTTCCTACGAATCCTGCATTTGTGATACAGCTCAAACATTTATTTGAGAATGACTTGCATGAATAGCATTCTTTTTCTCTACAAAGAGTGCATGCTAGATTGCTTCTGCAGCCATTTGCACATGATATCTTGCATGAGTCACAAGAAGTGCTGCTCGGATAGTTTGCCAATAAGCAAGAGCTTGGACAGAAATCTCCACTAGGACAGCTTATGCAAGGATTCACAGTGCAACCTGTGGTAGTTCATGCTGAATTTGCATGAGTTTCATCATTATAAATTTTCAAATTTCACAGAAATCCTTTGAAGCCTGTCCCAGATGCTTGACCAGAGCCAATTATTAATGATCCAGAAACACTGTCTCTTAAATACGTCAGAGATGTTGAAGCAGCAGTAACTATGAGGGATGAGTCAATATAGCTATAAGAGCTATAAGTTCCATCTACATTTATTATTCCTGAATATGACAAATAATGCCAATCCGAGAGTATTGTTTGTAAAGCGGCTGCACTTAGTGATGATCCGTCTTTGAGTAATAAATTCAAATTTTGATATCCATTGATGTCAATTTGTAAGGAAAAATAAGTAAAACTTCCGTTATATTTTTGTATTAAAATTCCTTGGTTGAGAACTTTGACCCATAGCATGACTGAGAAATAAGGACTAAAAACGATAGATCCACTCATATAACTTTGCCCAGTGAAATAGTATCCACGATTTATAGCGGGTATAGGATCATTTGTATCAAATACTGGATAAGCATTTGTGGAGCTGCTTCCAACACTGAATCCCAATAAAGTGTCAAGTACTATATAATCATTTAGTTCTAAATCCACAATTAAACTATTCGTCAAATCGCATTTATTTGCACCTGAGTTTTGACTATATCCACTTGGACATTGAGTATCGCATAGAACATTTAATAAGAAATATGAGGAATCACAAGCTGAACATTGATAATAATGAGATGATGAGCATGAAGAGCAGCCAGAAAAGCAAGGCAAGCAGGAAAAGCCGTCAGGAGATACATAATAATCTGAATCGCAGCTGCATGGTGTGCCATGGGCATGAGACACACATATACTGCATTTATTTGCATCAAATCCAGTGCATACACTGCAAAGTGGATCATCACAAATATTACAAGACCCAGTCCTTGTGCATCCCAAGGTGCATCCTGTATCACAGATTTTGTATATTGACCCGGTTCAATAATTATTGATATCACATGTTCATAGACAAGTTGCTGGCAGTCCAGTACCACAAATTTGATTTATCTGTGAAGAAAAGTCAAATATTGCAACGTTTCAAAGCTGATAGCTGAAAATAAACCCTGTAAAATATGAGACTGAACTGCCACCGATTTTAATTTTTTGATTTGTTTGATCTCTATAAATAACATTATTATAAGTTGAAGCTGAAATTTGGACGTTATTATTATATACGTATAATGATGTTGTAATTGCAGGGTTGTTGAATTCAGAGGTAATTGATAAATATATTCAAAGTGTAAAAGCAGGGCCAGAAAGAGTTTGAGATGATGTTGTTTCTGATGGACTTTCTAAAGGTATACTTATCGAACCAGATGAATTAATAATAATTCTCAAATTTGATACAATATCTCCAGATACTATCACATAAATCCAGAGACCCATTGCAAAACTGTGTGAAAGATAGATATTAGTATTTGAAAATAAATATTGACTCCCATTAAAATAGAGGCCTCTTTGTTTTGCAGGGATAGGATCGACTGTTTGAGGAGTATTAAAGAATTGATAGGATGTTGGGCTTGTTCCAGTGGCAAAGATTGAATAAGACCCTTGAAAATCTCCATCAAATGGAATATCTATCACAGGAGAGGTTACTATTACACATGGAGCAGTGAATCCATATGGGCAGCTTCTTAAGCAAACATTGGAAACAAGAGTATATGTTGAAGCGCAATTTGTGCATAAAAAATAGCTGTTTGTCTGACACTGACTGCATAAATTGTCACAAATTTGACAGCCATCTGAGCTTTGCTCCCAGAAAGCGTTATTATTGCAAACGCATGTTGTCCCTGAGATGCTAGCATTTGTTATACAAGACGTACAAGGACCATCAAAGGCAGTACATGCAAGACATTCTTTGTCTTTGCAGAGCCTACAAGTTAGTGTTGATCTGCAGCCATTAGGGCATGAGCCTACACAAGAAACACAAGAACTTGAATAAAACTGCCCAAAAGGGCAACTATCAGGACATTTCAAATCAGAAGGACAAGCAGTGCACCCAGAGCAGCCTGATGTTATTCATTCTTGTGTTGAATAAGTATTGTCATTATAGATGTTTAAACTATATAAAAACCCAGTAAAACCACCTGATGATGTGCTATCTTTTGCAATGTAAAGTGCTCCAAGGTCCTTGTAATACGAAGACGTGGCAGAAGTTGCTGAGGATGTATAAGCGCCATCAATTGATAGAGAAATAACAGTATTTCCAGATGAAAGGCCACCTGTGAACGATATATAATGCCATCCTGATAACATACTTGAAGATCCACTCACGCTTAAAGAATTTGAGTCTGCAACGATAATATTCATAGAAGGGATTCCAGATGAAAAAGAAATATAAGAGTATTTTGTAGTTCCATCAAATTTCATAAACAAATATCCATTATTCAATGGTTTTACCCAGATCAAAAGTGAAAAATATGGGCTAATAGTAAATGATGCAATACTCATATAATTACTCCCTGAAAAATAATATCCTCTGTATATTGAAGGAATAGGATCTGTTGCTTCTCACGAAGGATACTTATTTGTATTAGAAGCTCCAACAGAAACCCCACTGATTGTGTCTAATTTAATTCAATTCTCAAGGGAAATACTTAAAGGGTTTGATGTTGTCAAAGTGCAAGCATGACCAGATGAATCTGCAGTATACCCAGAAGGACAATAATTTAAGCACATTGTTTTTAATGAATAATAGCTGGAAAAACAAGAATTGCATTGATAATAAAGAGTTCCAGTACATGAAGCACATCCAGAATAACAAGGAACGCACGAAAACCCATCTGAAGACACCATATATCCAATATTACAAGCGCACGGAGTTCCAGATGCATTAGAAACACAAGTAGCGCACTTATTTACCCCAAATCCAGTGCATATACTGCAAAGCGGATCATCACAAATATTACACGACCCATTTCTCGTACATCCCAAGCTGCATCCTGCATTGCAGCTTTGAAATGTAGCCGAATTTCACCAATAATTAATATCGCATGCCCATAAACAAGTTGCTAATAGTCCTACACCACAAATTTCATTAATTTGTGTTGTAAAGTCGAATATCGCCACATTTCAGAGTTTGTAATTATAAATAAATCCTGTGAAATAAGAACTCGAACTTCCTCCAATTTTAATTTTTTGATTTGCTTGATCTCTATAAATAATAGTATTGTAAGTTGCAATTGAAATCTGATTGTTATTATTATAAACTGTAAGTGATGTTGTGATTGCAGGATTGTTGAAAGAAGAAGTAAATGATAAGAATTTTCACGATGAAAAAGCAGTACTAGAAAGCGTCTGAGATGAAGTTATTTCTGATGGACTTTCTAGCGGTATACTTATTGATCCAGCTGAATTAACAACAATTCGTGAATTTGAAATAATATCTCCAGATGCTACCACATAAATCCAGAGACCCATTGCAAAACTGTGCGAAAGATATATGTTAGTGTTTGATAATAAATATTGGCTTCCATTGAAGTATAAACCTCTTTGTTTCGCAGGGATTGGATCAACTGTTTCGGGTGAGTTAAAGAATTGATAGGAGGTTGAGCTTGCTCCTGTGGTAAAGATTGAATAAGACCCTTGAAAATCTCCATTGAATGTTATATCTATCACAGGAGAAGTTACTGTTACACATGGATTTGTGAATCCATAAGGGCAGCTTCTTAAGCAGATATTGGAAACAAGAGTATATGTTGAAACGCAATTTGTACATAAAAAGTAGTTATTTGTTTGGCACTGACTGCATAAATTGTCACAAATTTGACAGCCATCAGAGCTTTGCTCCCAAAACGCGTTATTATTGCAAACGCACGTTGTTCCCGAGATACCTGCGTTTGTTATACAGGCCGTGCAAGGACCATCAAAAGCTGTACAAGCAAGACATTCTTTGTCTTTGCAGAGCCTACAAGTGAGTGTTGATCTGCAGCCATAAGGGCATGAGCCTACACAAGAAGTGCAGGAACTCGAATAAAATTGCCCCAATGGACAATTATCAGGACATAATTTTTCAGAAGGACAAGCAGCAGTGCAGGATGTTGGACAGCCTGACGTTACTCACTCTTGTGAGGCGTAAGTATTGTCGTTGTAAATTTTTAAACTTCACAAGAATCCAGTAAAGCCTCCGGATGCAGTAGAATCTTTTGCAATATAAAGTGTTCCAAGATCTTTGTAATATGAAGATGTGGCAGAGGTGACTGAAGTGACAGAATTTCCATCTATTGATAAAGTAATAACAGTATTTCCAGAAGAAAGACCACCTGTAAATGATATATAATGCCATCCAGATAAAATACTTGAAGACCCACTTATGCTTAAGGAATTTGAGTCTGCAAGTATAATATTCATATAAGGGATTCCAGATGAAAAAGAAATATAAGAATATTTCGTAGTCCCATCAAATTTCATAAATAAATATCCATTATTCAGTGGTTTTATCCAGATAAGCAATGAAAAATATGGGCTAATAGTAAATGATGCAAGACTCATATAATTACTTCCTGAAAAATAGTATCCTCTGTATATTGAAGGAATCGGATCTGTTACTTCCCAGGCAGGATATTTGTTTGTGTTAGAAGCTCCAACAGAAACTGTGCTTACTGTGTCTAATTGGATTAAATTTTGAAGAGCAATACTTAATGGATTTGAGGTAGTTAACGTACAAGAATGGCCTGTGGAGTCAGCTGTGTATCCAGAGGGGCAATAAGTAAGGCAAGTATTTTTTAATAAATAATAGCTAGAAAAACAAGAATTACATTGATAGTAAAGAGTTCCCGTACATGAAGCACAACCAGTAAAGCACGGTATACATGAAAATCCATCTGAAGAAAGCATATATCCAATATTACAAACACAAGGAGTTCCAGATGCATTAGAAACGCATTGTGTGCAGAGGCCCGTTAAAAATCCTGTACACACACTGCAAAGAGGATCATAGCAAACATTGCATGATACATTTCTTACACAGCCATTTGTGCATGAATTGCAATTAGTTGGAGTCGCTCCATTCATTCACTGAGATAAAGGACAAGTCCAAAGGCAGCTCGCTATAGCTCCTGAGCCACATATTTGATTTGAATATTGAGTATTGAAATTTGAAACAGCCACATTTCAAAGAGTGAACTGATAGATATATCCTAAGAAATTGCTTGAAGAGCTTTTTCCAAGAATTAATATATTATTCACAGCATCTCTGTATATATTTCCACTAGATGTTGCAGATGTTTGAGGAGAATTATTTAAGTATGGGACAATAGTTGTAGAAGTGGTAGATGATGAGAATGAGGTAATAAAAGAAATGTAAACTCAAGCAGTGTTTGGCGGATTAAGCGCTGTTGTTGTTATCGTGCTCGTAACTTCCGATTTGCTCTCTAATACAATTGTCATGACGCCAAGAGCAGATATTTTTATTTTATACCCTGAGCTATTTGTAAAGACATCTCCTGAGCCAGATAATATTCAAACCCACATCCCTATAGAAAAATTCAGAGAAATATATACTACTGATGTCGTTTGTAGGTATGATCCTCCAGAAAAATAAAGCCCTCTGCTTTTAGCTGGTATAGGATCTACAGTTTCAGGTGTATTAAAAAAATAATAAGAACTTGCACTTGTCCCAGTCTTAAATAATCCATAAGCTCCATAAAAATAATCCGCAAAATTTTGATCAATAACAGCTGTTGAGACTATAGTACAAGGCGAGCCAAATAAATATGGACAAGCTCTCAAGCAAACATTCGAAACTAAAACATTTGTGCCCGAGCATGCTCCACATATAAAATTATCTGAGCTGCATGATATGCACAAATTGTCACAAAAAACACATATTCTTGATGGGGTTGTGACTCAATAAGTGCCTGGATTGCATTGGCATACTCCGCTGACAGGGCTAGCGTTAGTGATACACGTCGTACAAGTTAAAGCAGCCACATTGCATACCATACATCTTACTTGATAGCACATATTGCAATAATCAGCCACAGTGCAATCTCCGCTTACCAAAATGACCCCTGAAATCTTTGGGTTTTGTGTGACTACATAAAGCCGAACAATCAAATTGCCGCTTGAATAAGCTCCTGATATTGCATTCCCACCAATTGAAACGGTACCACTTGCAAGTGTAAAAGTGGTAAATATATCATAAGCAGATAGCGCTCCTGCAGCCGCTACAAGATCCAAATTAGTAGCAACTACATAACTTCCAATTTTTACTGTAAATTTTCTGCTGTTAGTAGCAGTAAAATAAATT
>CATKHM010001059.1:0-11572 GCA_949751825.1 Blepharisma undulans | reverse complement strand
AATTCGTATTGCTAGATCTTCTGGTCCTTTATATGTATAATATCTAGCAGCTTCATATAAAACATCAAATGGGAATTTTGTATTTTTTAGATAATCATAATTCAAAAAAATGTCAATCATTTCAGGGCTCGAAATTAAAAAGTTTTTGAAATGTGAGCATTTATAATAAGAAAAGGAATTACTGATTAAATATGTCAATAATTCCATGTTTCCTGATTTTATAGCTGTACATATGGGATTGCAGAACTTAGAATCAAAAAAATCTTTGTTTTGCAAATTTGCATCAATGAATAGGTTAAGAATTTGAATATCACTCACAATTGCAGCGTTTGTTATAGCTGGCAGTTCTGCTGGGTCAGAAATTTTCACCCAAGTTCAATATTCCCTACCATCAGGATCTTTTTTAAGTACAGTGTTATTTGGGAATGGAACTGGGCAAATATCAGCATTATTTCTCATAAGCAGCGAGACTAAGTTTTTAAATCCAAAACTAATTGCAGCGTTAACCAGTGTTTTTTCAGAGACAGATGAGTGAAAACTTAAATCCAATCCGTATCATATCAAAATTCTGAAAATTTGAATCAGCAGATTTTCTTCAAGATTTGATCCTATAATTTCTAATTGAGGATAAGTCCATGCCTCTCCTTCTTCGTCATCTTCATGAAAGCACATTAAATTTATATCTCCTCCTAGGCTCAGTCATTCGGTAAGGCTATTTAAATCGCTTCAAGATTTCATTTCAAATAAAACATCTCCAATATTTCTTGTGATTACTTGGACTCCAAAGGAGATTAATAGTTCTATAGCGTTTTGAATATTATATTCAGAAAGAAATAGAGTTTTTAATCGAGTTTTTATATTCTTGAAATGCTTATCGTTGGTTATTTCGTCAAGACTTTTTAGCCCTTTGCAATTGCTTAAATCGAGTAGATCAAGCTTTCACAAGCTTTTTATAATTAGCTTGAAATCTCCAACAGTAACATTTGTATTCCCTGCATAAAGCTTCTTTATGTTTGGAAAATTTTTGACAAATAAATTGAATTTCATTGCTTTGGTTTCATTATTTGTGATTCTTAATTCTTCTAAATTGTGTTCGAATTTTGCTACTCCTGGCTTTCTTGGATATTTTTCAGTTGCTATTTTATCAATAGAAGACCAAAGAATACCCAAATCAATTTTATTGTTTGTGAGATCTAATTTCTTGAGTCATGGCTGTGAAATTATTAAATTTGCTAAAAATTGTTCTTCAATTATATAAACGTTGCGCAGATTAAGAGATAGCATCCTTCAGCCTTCCAAAAACCTTGAAAGTGGAATTCTTATATCAACACTTCCTGAATAAAATTTTGGATGCTTTGCTCCCTCAAATGAAATATAGTTCTGAGCATTTTGAAGAGCCTGGCTTCACTTTTTGCACACCAATAATAGATTTGTTATCTGGCTTCATGGACCTACTATAGTTAATATATATGAAAGAACAGGAGCAGGGAGCTTATTCATTATACAATTATTAATTCAGAAACCATTTTTATCTTTAGCTCATTTTATTGTATAAATTTCATTGTGAACTTGAAATTTTCAAAGGTTATAAACTTTGAAAATAAAAATCTGCAGGAAAGCATAATAAATGCCATTGATTCTGCCGATAAAGAAAATAAATAATTCAAAAATAAATTAAAATCTGCTCTGAATGGTGATATATTCTAATTAACTTATTTTGGATTTTAATATTTTTATGACTAAAACATAATTTATTGAATAATGGTAGATAAAATAAAAATAATCACGGTCTAGCATCTATTCACACAAATATCTTCTTGACCATATTGATTTATAGATGCTGTTGTAAAAATTTAAATTATCTAGGTTTTATCTAATTGTATCTGTTCTGCGTTAAATATATTTTATATTTAGAATTATTTCACCAAATTACACTAATCCTATACAAATAATAATGGCTGCAAATTATACATCACTTAGCTACTGCAAAGGAATCAGCTTCACAACCTTTGATAATGTTCCTTCAGAAAAGCAATCAAATGACTTTTTTGACGACTTAGGCGGAAAGAAAGTAAAATATAATTCAGGATAATTTAAATCGCGTTATGAGAGGCGATAACTCTTATACTTGGACAGACTATGGGCAAGACGTTCTGAAAATCATGTATCCATGGATCGCCTGCATTGCATTTGCCTTGGTTGTTTTTATTTTGGCTATTCTTTACCGTTGCATCAAAAAGATGTGCTGCAAAAATAAACTCAAAGGCTCAAATAAATACGTCAGAAGGACATGTATCCTTGGAACAGTTATATTTACTGGCTTGGCTATTGCCAGTGTCTCAATTCTTCTTTGATACACAGATTATGTATATCAAGGAATCCAACAAGTTCGCTGCGCTTCAGGAAGAATACCACATGAAATCTTATACGGAAGCGAAAGTGAAAGTTGGGTAGGCCTTGATCAAGGAATTGCAGACACTGACGAAGTTATCGAGCAGCTTACTTATAACTACCCTAGTGACACTCTGGAAACATGGGCAGGCTCAGACTGAATGAATGACGCAGAAGATAACATTGAAGTTCTGATCAATGCTTACTACGACAAGTATAACGGAAAGTAAGAGTTATTTAGACAAGTCGCAAATCCAAACCCACTTGCAGCGCAGGGGTCTACGGTTGTGACTAATTATACGAACCATTTGGGTCCAACTGACGACGATGAAACCTTTTCAGGAATCATTATGTACGAGTCCAACGCTAAGCTGATCCAAGTCATAGATGTCATGGTTGAAATAAAGAATAGCACATTGGAGTCACTCACTCAAATGGAAGAAATCACTAATGAAATAGAAGAGTCCAAAACCAGTCTAGTTCAGTTCAAAAACGGCACGAAGTCTATAAATAGCCACATCAAAGATTGGATACTTGACCAAAATGAGTGGGTGAAAGGCTCTTGGAATGTCATGTACTCTTCAGAAATGATAGTTGGGTATATCATTCTCAGCAGCACCATTTTGACCTTGACTATCGTTTTGTTAGGACTTTACAGACATGCAAAGTTCTTGCACTGCTGCTGAATGTTCTTTGGGCTTCTGGGGATTATTGGATTTGTAGCTACTACTTTAGTTGTGGGGGCTAGTGTTGGATTGCACGATTCATGCCGTTTCGCCAAAGATGCAATCACTACTGAAGGTCTTCATGAGTATACTGTTCTTTTCCCTGAAGACACTGCTGACTACTTAAACGTTTGCTTCAATGAAGATGGGGATTTAGCGAAATATTTAAATTTGACAGAAGAACTTTCTTACGCATATACACTCCTTAATATCTCCTCAGAATTCCAGCATTATGATATTAACGAGACATATCTGACTACTTTTGAATCAATTAAAATCAACGAAAAAGCTGTAAGAATTACTTAGGCCACATTTTATCAAACTAATTACCTTTATACAGTGGATCCATCTGTGGATGAAGCAGATCAGCCGGCAACAGTTTTCGCTACTTTAAATAGCTGGAGCAATTATGATGCTGACAATTCATTACAGCAGAGTGAAGGAAAATGCACAACTTTTAGTGTTGATGAGTGGGTATTCGAAAAAAGCCAATGCGATGATAGCTATACCTATGTGAATACGACAGATCCAAGTGATAATGTAGGAAAGCCTTCTTGTCTTGTTTTAACTGAATGGTCTTCAGAAAATGTAACGAGCAGGTATGCAGGATATCTGCAATGCTCTGCTGTAAATCCATTTAATACAGTTGAAAATACAATCGTCCAGTATCATAGCCAGTTTGTGGAATACATGGAAAGTGTTGATGCTTTATTTGCACAGATAAGTGCAGACTTGGTCACACTTAATACTGCACTTGTAAGCTATGGAGATAAAACAGCTACGCAAGCAGAAAAAGCTGAAAATTACTTCAATGTCGATTTAGCTGATCTTATGAATGCTTTGTTTGGAAAAGGAACTGGGCTTCTTTCAGAGCTAAATTGTGGTTTCATTAAGTCAATTTATGATGACTTGAACACTTCTGTCTGCAAAAATGTTGTTCCCAGTATGCTTTATATATTTACTTTTGGAACAATTCTCAGTATATCCGCTTTACTCTTGATGTTCACGAACCTCTACTTAGCTCGCAGATTGAGAAAACCTAATAAACTAAGATTTTAGGTATCGGCTTAATTGCTACCTTCATAATTTATTATTAACATTTTATCGTGAAGATTTCTTAAGATAGAGTCCAATAAACCTCAAAGTTTTATCATATATGTCTTTATTTTTAAATAAAAGAAATAAATGCAATTTATATTCTTTTAATAGTTTATTTCACTAAAAACAGCTCAAAGCTTCCCAATTTGCATTCTAATATATGTAATATTAACACCTCAGTGATCTCAAATTTGGCGCAAATTATAGGATTGTAATTGATTTTAAATGTCACATAAGTTGAGAAGGCTTCATAAACTATCAGAATTATTTCCTAGGCAGCAGCTAACTCAAGCCGATCAAAGATGTCTCATTTGTATGGAACCACCAAACAATTCTCCTTGCGGCTTATTAGACTGTGGACACAATCAGTTTTGCTTTACTTGTATCCAAACTTGGTCCCAAATCACTAATAAGTGTCCTCTATGCAATGTAAGGTTCTACAGTATCAAAAATCTCCAGACTCTTGAAAGATCAGTAATCCCTGATAAAGATCAAGTGTTCTCATATGAGGACCATTACAGAGAAATTAGATGCAAAGTGTGTCATTCGTTAGAACAAGAAGAAATCATGCTTTTATGCGACAATTGTGATGCAGGATACCATACTACTTGCATTGGACTGATAGCAATTCCGAATCTAGATGAATGATTTTGCGAAGATTGCTTGAGGAGAAAATCGGTGGAAAAGCGGGTGAAACAAATTAAAGAGATGGAAAAATGCAAAAAAGCAGAAGAAGATGAAGAAGAAATGCCTGAGCCCGCGAAAAAAAGAAAATTAAGAAGTTGTAGGGAAATGAGAATTCCTGCGGAAAAACCAAGAAGATCACTAAGAGCGAGGAAATCTGTTTTTCAAGCTGAAGAGTAGAGTAATAAACTTTTAATAGATTGCGAGATTTTGTTAGAAAGCAAATATAAAAATATGTTGTGTTTCGAAAAATTTTCAAAAAGGCATAACGTTTGAGAATTATTTTGGTCTTCTATTAATAGAAAACTTAGAACTCATCTTTACTCCGCATTTGTCTAGCTGGTTAGGATATCAGGCCTTCACCCTGAAGACCCGGGTTCGAGTCCCGGATGCGGAACTTTTTATTTTTGGCATTTTCTTTTAGAATTCCTTAATATTTATAGCACCGATCAAGAAGCTAATTTCCATTTATCTAAAAAAACCTTAATAATCAATAATCGCATAGATAAAGAAAAAGATAAATAAAATTTGCAAACTATTTGAAATTTATCCATTGCCCAAATTCATCTCAAAAATATTCCCGATAGAAGTAAAATCAAGTAACGTGAGTAATTAAATTTTTTTATTCTTCATTGACATTAATTTATTCAAATCAAGTCTTGATAATTAAGCAGGAATAATCAATATCTAATAATAAAATATTAAACAAATGGGTAATAGCTGCCTAAAGCTAAAACGCGAGAACTATCCAAAAAAAATCGAAATAATTGCTAGGGAGAGGACTTTCTGGCTGCGTTCAGCCCCAGACTCATTCTTGGCACTCGATTCAATGATAAATTGTTCGGCAAAAAAATATTGCCACAATTCTGATCCTTTGACTTATTACTTGATCACGTACACAAATAAAAAGGCAGGCTTTCATCTAAGGATTTTAGATGACAAGTCATATAGAGCTGCTTTGAGATCCTCAAAAGGAGAAATCCTTACCTTAAATATTGAACCCCAAAGCTACCGCAACATGGTTTGTTTTTCTATCAAGAAAACCGGGATTCTCAATTTTGATTCTCTACTTTCTAGTATTTTACCAAGAGTATCAGAGCTTGAAGAAAGCGTTGCATCACTACTGCAGGCTTATGATGCAATTTTCAAATTTTCACGATGCTTCTGCATGAAGTGTGACTGTCCATCTTTTCAAATGGCAGTAACTAGTCTTTTACTGGCTATTTTAAGTGACTGCAAAAACAAAGGCTGTATTTATAGCTTTTTGCCCCGATTCCCTTTCATTGAATTCAATACGGATAATTTAGGTTTAGAAGGGAAGGAAGCTGCAAAGTACTGAACAGATTTAGTTTTTTATTTAGAAAAAGTTCTTCCTATTATTAACGAGGTTTGTGGAGTATTCCAAAGAATGCATCAAATTATCGATTTCGAAGTGGATCATTTTGAGAAAAGCAAAGAAATTGACTTGAATGTTTTGCTAGAAAATTCTAAAAGCATGGCACATTGTAAGCTTATAGGAGCTCCATTGGAGGCTAAGATCAAACATATTTATAAAAGTATTGAAGAAGCATCTTCAAGCCTTAACAAGCCGCAAAATCAAAAGAACCTTAATCAGCTGCATGAAATGATAAAACTTTCTAGAACATCTGACGCAGATTCTGCAATAGGATTATTCGGGCTAAAAAGTAATCTAAGACTTAATGTATAAAAAAATTTAGTAGCAATTAAGATGCTGCATTTAATGTTAATTATTGAAACGCTTGATTTAAATGTAAAAAGGAAATTAAACAGTTCCATATTGAGTATGGACATTAAATCCTACTTTTCCATCATCTCCTTCATAAGATCCAAGCTCCTTTTCTGATGTAGGCTTCTTTAAGATTGAACTCTGTGGCTTATGACTTTTCAGCCAACTCCAAACTCCCGAAATTGCATCTCCGCATGAGTCTTCGCACATTTTTTCCCCATTAACCCTTTTATTGTACATGAATCACAGAAGTCACATTCCTCCTCCACCAGCTAAAATTAATAAAATAACTCCCCAGCTGATTTTGCTCTTGCTTTTTCTTATCATTCCACATTTTTTAAAGAAATGCAGTTCTATGTCATGAAAATATGGTATTTCTATAACTAAGACCAATTCTTCTTTGATCCCATCATCAACCAGGCAATTGAAATTGATTTGCAATTCTCTTCTCTCACTATCCAGCCATCCTCCAGTCATTGCGCTCCCATTAAGTGTTGGATACATAACTTCATGATCAGTAATGATATAAGGACTTTTCAGAAAAGTCTTGGTAATTTCGTCAGTCATATAAATATACACCAAAATATCATCCAAATCACTGGAAACAGTATATGAGTCATCTTTTGTGTTTCCATCAAATAGTAGCGTAGGAACTCCGTCATAAGCAAGCTCTGCTGAATTTGGACCAAACCCAACTGATAGTCCAGATCTAGTTGCAGTTGGCTGGCCACATATTTTTAGCCAATTTATTGTGATTGGGTCGCATCCAGAAGCCCCAAATGTTACATTCATATGTAGTGTAGTTCCGCCTTCTCTATTTAAACATTCTTGCTCAACTTTATATACTGTGTATTCGCTGAATAAGCCAGAAATCTTTTCATCTTTTGTCACATTCATCCAAACCCATTTATGATCGTCTGGTTTTGCTTCGTCTTCGTGGTGGAATTCAATTGATTCAAAGTCCGGGCCTATAAGTTCTAGTCCACGAATGTAAAAATATAACATTGCTTCACTGGGTGGAGATTTATAAGCTGCATTTTGGAAAGTCCAGCCGGGCTGAATGACGCCTGAAGATACGATATCTCCAATTTTTCCATTGTCAGAGCCAATGTCAATTTGTGAGCAGAATAATGCTGTGACGTATGTGATGATGAACGTGAAAATTAGTCGTTTTCCCATTTTTATTAAATTTGAAGTTTCTTTATATGCAAAGGAAACTTATTGCAAATTTCGCCTGAATAAGCTGCATAAAGAATAATTACTCATTGAGAATTTGGCATAATTTTTATATTATTTTATTTACCTAATAATATTTTTAGTCTCGCTTATTAAATTTAAGTATCTATTTATATGAACTTACAAGCAATTTTGATTGTTAATCTGATCTAATGCTGAATGTAAAATGGAACAAATTTTTTAAGAATTTGATTTATGGAAAGAACATGCTTATGCTGGGAAGAAATTTTGAAAATCGAGGATAGCATCAATATTTCAGCACTCTATATAGATGAAGCCTATATTATAATTGGAAAAAATGATGGAACTCATTGAGTATACAGAAAATCTATTCAAGATTATACTTTTTCATTCGACTCATCAAAAGTGCTCTGGATTGAAAAATTTGATGATTATTTCTGCTCTAGCTGTGAATCAATGGATTTTTATATATATAAGCTTAATGATACTCATAATTTAATCAAGACTATTACTTTTGACGATCCTATCTTACAAATGGTACCTTTTCAATCCAGTTTAGCATTGGCAGCAAGTTCTTGTATAATCTTTTTACTATCTCCAAGCCTTGAAATAAGCAAATTTTATGAGCCGTTAAACTCTAATAATGAGCTTGTCCAGCTAAACTCATGCAATGACATTGTTATTGTATCAAGCATGACGAGAAGTATTATTATCTCGGCTGGCCAAGCCTTTCCAATTGGAAAAAAAGAAAGAAATGCTCCATATAGTGCTTGCATGGCAGATGAAGATATCATTTTTGCGTCAAGTCCTACCGGCGATTTATGAGAAGCAAACAGGCAAGGCGTGGTTTTGAAAAACCGAAGTTATAAAAGCAAAACAGGCCAAAAAGTGAAATTTACGCTATGATTTCCAGTTGACAGCAAGTTTATTTTGTCATTGGATGGTGATGAAAAATCATTGATTCTATTAGGGATTGAACAAAAAAACATTGTTTGCAAAGAAAATTCAATTGGGAGATTGAGGTTTAATTGACAAGAAAAAAAATTATTTCAACTAAATGAAGACAATATACAAATTCTAAAAATATTCACAAACATTGAGTACTTGCAAAGGCTTGTATTATCAAAAGATGCAGAAAATTCTATTAAACTGCTTATGAAAGATAATTCTCTGCATAAACTTGAAAATCTGCAAAATCTTTGCAAAATTATCTTCATAGAAAAAGTATTAGTAAATCAAGAATTATTTGACTATTTTACATCATTAATTGGACAACTTGAAGATGAAAATTTTATTTTAAAAATTGACCCAAAAATAGATGAAAAATATGACGAAAGTATCAATGAATTCGAGGAGCTCTCAAAAGACATAAAAATCCCCAAAGAAACTCCAGCTATATTGAAACGGAAGGGGAGAGGAAGGAAAATACGAAGCTTGCTATGAGATGCATTTATTTTATGGAAACCTTTAGAAGGAAAGAGTCGTATGAGAGTTGTAAAATTATTGAGTGTAAAAATTTATTTGCCAATGATTATAAAAAATGATTTGCTGATTGTAATTTCAAAGAGATATGATGGACTGGAAAAGATCAGAAGGATGAAATCTATAGCATATGATTCATTTGATAAAATTAAATATCATTTGATTTCAATTGAAGAGTATAATTATATCCAAAAGATTTCACAGATTTTATAATTTAATTAAGCATCTTATTTATGAAGCACCTTCATTATCTACATTGATTTAATCGTTTATTTATCTTAAAAGGCTCAGTGTTCTATTTTTTAAAATAAGTTAATTTATAACAAGCTTTAAAATTCTTTTGAAGATTCTGAAAATCCAAATATTTTTAAATTCTGAAATATTTATCTTTATTTATTTTCAAAAATAATAAAATGTCAGAGTTGCTCCCAATCATATTCAGCAGCCTCGGCATAGGAATCTGCTTTTGCCTTAACTTAACACCAATTCCTTCATTAATCAAAGCAAGCAAGTCGAAAGATCTCACAACTATCTCTCATTTATACTTGGTAGTTTCCTCTTTCAATTATTCATCTTGGATCATTTACTCGCTGAAAATGAATTTAATCGGAAATTTGGTAAACAATTCTATTTGCTATTGCTTAGACATGACATGAGTGATTATCTATCACAAAATTAAAGGTAATTTGCTGAGTTTTTTGCCTTTGTTTTTGATTTTAACTCTAAGCGTTGAAATTGCAATATATCTTCTTTGCCCAGGATTTATTATGGGAATTCTTGCGCTATCGTTTTCTATTTGTTTATATGCAGCGCCTATTGAACAACTTAAATACGTATTCAAGCTAAAAAGCCATCATTACATTGATATATATGTGATACCAGCATTAATGCTGAATGCCACAGCTTGAATATGCTATGGACTCTCAGTCAATGACTGATTTGTTATATCTCCTAATTTTCCAGGGTTGGTATTTTCACTTTTTCAAATAATCGCTTATTTTTGGGCTCGTGGAGATATTAGATGTCCATTGTTCGAATGGATTTACACAAAATCAGGAAAAGAGCATTTGATCACTGAGGAGGATTCATCAAAAAACCCTCAGGTGTAGCAGAAAATAATTTGTAAGTAGTTTATTAAACACAAGAATATTAAATATATGTCTTATTAAATGTGCATGGTGATATTTAATGATTTTGGGATGATATAATGTAGGCAATAGATCTATTTTTATAAATAAGAGAAATCAAGTCAAAAATTTCAGAAATGGTGCAATAAAATCATTACATGTCAGACATAGAAGCTGCTATTTTCAGTGCTCTGGGAATTGGATTTTGTTTTTGTCTTAATTTAACACCTGTTAAATCTTTCCTCAAAGCGAACAAGACAAAAGATTTGAAAGAAATCTCTCATTTATATCTTCTTGTATCAGCCTTCAACTATGCTTCTTGATTTTCATATGGAATCAGGATGGACCAAAAGGGAACGTGGATAAATAATGCAATATGTTTGATTTTAGATCTATTATGAGTTATTTTTTATCACTTTATAAAAAGCGACTGGAAATCGTTTATTCCAATTTTTATCGTTCTTCTCGGATCCATAGAAGTTGCATTATTTATGCTTTTTCCTGCTTATGTTATAGGATTTGTTGCAATTGCCTGCGCTGTTTGTCTATATGCAGCTCCAATAGAGCAGCTTGGATATGTTTTTAGGCTAAAAGACCATAACTATATTGATGTTTTAATTACAACTGCAATGATAGTAACAGCAGGATCATGGTTGCTATATGGAGTTGCTGTGCAAGATTGAATTATTATAGGTCCTAATATTGCTGGGATGTCTTTTGCAATATTTCAAGAAATTGTTCATTTTTGGGCACGTGGGGTGATTCCATGCCCTATTTTTACTTGCCTTCATAGTAAAATGGCAAAGAAGCCATTGATAACAAGTGAAGAAAAATCAGAAGAAATTCATAAAGACTTAATTTAAAATAATTTATTTCTCTTTTGAGAGGATTATTAGAATTTTAAGTATTATTTGACTGATTATTAAAATAATTTAATATAAATATATTTTATATGAGAAGCTAAGCGTAGAATATATTTGATTTCGGTTTTAAGAATATTTAATGTCTGAGACACAAGCAGCTATTTTCAGTTCTCTTGGAATTGGATTAGCTGTCAGCCTTAATTTGACACCAATAAAATCTCTCCTCAAAGCGAACAAAACAAAAGATTTGAAAGAAAT
>CATKHM010001058.1:0-11574 GCA_949751825.1 Blepharisma undulans | reverse complement strand
GAAAAGATATATTTCTGAATAACGATAATTTTTCATTAGTAATTTCTCCAGCAACCACCCTTTTTCCATTTTGAATATTTACTAATGAAAATTTAAAATTGCTGTTTAAAAGGGAATTTAGTTGTAAGAGTATTTCGAGCTTGCTTTCGGTATAAGTATGATTAAGCAAATAAAAAAACACATTTTCTATTTCTGATTTAATATAATTTTCTTTTGAGTAGGCCAACTCTTGTCCTTGAACTGTAATAATTAGTGCGCCATCAATTATGCATTGATAGCCACTATTTTGATCTAAAACAATTCCATTTCCTTCAATTAAAAGTTTATTATTCATTAATTCCAATTGCAATTTGTACGATTCAATAGAATTCATGAAAACATAATACATAGTTGTACCAAGAGGTGTAATGATCTTATTGACCAATTCATCTATGTTTGACCCTGACTCAACAGTTAAATAATTGAAATTTTTAGAATATTCCTCAAAATTATCATTTGGGGACTTATTTGCAGCTTCGCTAATTACAAGTCCTTTTTGTCATCCGAAATAGTTAAGGACAGATAAAAAGGCCTTGATTTTTTGTAGCGTTGATGGGACTATGGAAAATGTTAACTCATCAAAATAGTTTAATTTATTTTCTAAAACTATGTGAGGAGAATTTCTTTCTTTGCAAAATTCTGAAATAAAAAACTGAGTTTCAATATGTTCGGTTAGGTCTAGAACTAATTGAATGCTTTGATAGGAGTTAAAACATCCTGCTCACTCCGAATATTCACAATAGTGAAATTCCACAAGTGAGTTGATATCTGCTGACAAATTTAGTAGCTTATTTGAGTCTAAAATGTAATTCATTTCTTCGTATATCACGATAACCTCTAAAGAACTGCAAAAAGTTAAGAGAGAAGCAAGCAATACAAATGTCCAAGAAGAAACTTGATGCTTCCTCAAGTTCATTGTCAAGCCTTTTATAAAACACATATTTTAACAAAACTAATTAAACTGACATTTTTATGACTAGACATTTAATTAAAAAAAATCAGCTCCAGGCTATGAATTTTTAAATAAAACAGAATTTTCTCAAGCTAGTAAATCTGAATTTTGCATTCTGATAAAAATACTAAAGAAATTGAGATAAAGCAGCAAATTTATTAATTTTTTTATTTATTTTTTAAAAAATTGACAGCCAAAACAAATAAAAATTTGCTTATTAATTATCAGAAATGAAAATTTTCAGCTTTGAAATCATTTATTAATTTTTCGCTAGTAAAATGCTTTAATTTTAATTTTACTATTTAGTATATAATTATCTTATTAAAATTTATTTATTCATCTATTATTTATAATAAAAATTGTTTAAAAATAAGTATAAGCTAAGAACTTTTATCTTCAAATTTTTGATCAGAGGACTTTGATAGCCCACTTGGAGCAATTTTTGATAAAGCCAGCTTTGAGTGTTTGCCAAAAGCAAAAGCAAACTTAAATAAATTGGTTGTGTCTTGACCTTTTCTGCGAAATAGCAGGCTTGGATACTTTTTATGTTGAACATAAATACCAAACAGGACGATAATTATTAGTCCAAATATTAATACAGATGCCAAGATAAGTGGCTTACCATTAATATTTTGAGCAACTATTGAGAGAAAAGCAAGTCAGACAACCCCAATCAAAACCAAGGCTTGCCATCAGCTGAATCTTGGATAATTGTACGGTTTGAATTTAAAAAGGAAAATAATATACAAAATCATAACTATTAAAAACAGAACTCCATGGAGAGTGCTTTGTGCTCTTTTTACTGTTTTGTTCATCACAATCAAAGCTATTTGAACCATTGTTTTCACCATCAAAGAGAGTGGAGCAGTTTTTACGTGCAAAAGAGGTTGAAGTTCTTGTCATAGAGGTCTGCAGAATACTGCAAGAGGTTCGTAAGCAATCAAAGCAAATAACGATAAAATTGCATAGATTAAATGTTGACCTTTTCAACAAAAATAATAGCAATCTTGAGCAAGAAAACTATCAGTAAATTTGTCACCTATCGATTGGTCACATAAAAAAATATCTAAGCAAATTGATATAAAGGGAATAAAACACAAATCCCCCAAAATAGGCATAAAATAGTCAGCAAAAGCATCCAATTGTCTAAAGAGAGAATTATTTGGAAATTTTTCATCAAGTCTCAGAAGCACAACTAAACAAAGAATCACTCATAACCCAATAGCCCCAAATACCGCATCAACAATAATTCAAAACACGCCATTTCGCAACTTCAAGATGTTATCTAAATTCAATGAAAAGGCGTAGCTTATTTCTGCCAGAGTAGAATCAATAGGTGTAAAATCTGGACCCATTGAAGAAAATTGGAAAAATTCAATAATTATGGTTGCACCCACAATAAAATCTTGCAATGAAATTTCTTCTTTGACAGTCAATGGCTGGATCGAAATTTTTCACCATCGTCTTCATATATAAATTGTAATGAAAAGAGAAATTAAAGCAACACTAAAGCATACTCCAAAAACCAAAGCTCTTCCTTTTACAAAAGTTTTTACAAGCCTATTGGGGAAAGGGCATTTGCTATCAGTGTTTCTGAGATCTGATGGTTTTATAGTTGATCCATCTGCATATATCAAAGGTTCTTGGATTTTTATAAGTTGAGTACTTTGAGGCTTAAACTGGCCCATAATATAAGTAGTCAAGTTTCCATTTCCATCCAGCTTATTGACAGCTATTTCAAGTGCTTGCATGATTCTATCATTTGATCCTTTTTCAATAATAACTTGCCCAGTGCACCCATAAAACTGCTGATTTCTCATGGCTTCATTTAGTTTATAAGGGTTAGTGTAATCCAAGCCTCTATTGATCATATAATCCAATGCATATGCAATCAAAAAAACAGAATCAAAATAAAAACAGCTATATGAATTTTTTTGATTGCCATAGGCAGTAGAAATTTGCAAAGAAGCTTTTGCTCCAAGAGATCCTACTCAGCTTTGTCCATACAAAGTTATAATTGGAATGGCAATTTCATATACTTTATAATCATAAGCATGATCATATGCTGCAAAAGTAATTAAATCATTGATTGAAGTTAAAATTACAATATCTCCTTCCCTTAATCCCAAATCGTAAAACTCTTCGAATATATAATAGGCTGTTGGGTATTGCAAAATTAAAACTAAAAACCTTGCTTCACAATTAATTATTTCTTGAAGAGTATTTGAATGTGCTTTAACTCCAGCTCTATCAAGATTTGGTGGAAATGATCTACTGCTTTCTGGGTTAATTAATGAGAGATCATGGCTTTGGATACTTTGATTGAAATAATAATATCCAGATGCTCCCCAAGTATCATTTTGATAAAGAATGGCACATTTCTGCCATCCCATGGCTCTAATAAATATCGGAACTAATGTGTAAGCATAGGAATTTGACAATTGTACCCTCATATACATTGGGAAATTTGCAGTTGAACTTAGACTGACATCAGCATTTGAAGCACTAACTATAGGAAATGTTAAGTTGAGCTGTTTAAAAGATTTCATTGACCCAACTGCCATAGCTGATCCAACAGCTGATACATGGCCAAACCCAAACTTTTGCTTATCTTTTGAGTAGCAAGCATTAGCATATGTGGCATTATAAATAGTAGCACCACAATCAAAATTAAACATTTCGAGCTGGAAATTGTCCAACAAATCAGAAATGTCTTCGTTAATTACGTCACAGGCTGCATATGAGCCATATCCTCCAATTGTCCCCACATTAATAGATGGGCCTGAAGGATTTGAAGACCCAGCTTCAATGCTTAGCTGCAAAGTCTTTTTGACTGACTTTGGAGCATTTTGAGAGCTACCTGGAAAAGTTACATTGCTCGATAAAGATAACTCTTTATTGATGATAGCTCCTACCACTACTCTTTTATCTTTCTGAACATTAACTAATGAAAAATTGTAAGGCCTATTTAAGAGAAAATTCAATTGAAAAATAATTTCAAGGGAGTTTTCTTCTTCGATAGTTTTCAGCAAATAAGAAATAACGCTTTCTATTGCTAAAATAATATAATCTTGCTCTATCGTAGTAAACTCTTGGCCTTGGACTGTAATAATTAAAGCGCCATCAACTATGCATTGGTATCCGCTATTTTGATCGAAAACAATTCCATTTCCTTCAATGAGAAGTTTGTTTTCTATCAAGGCCAGTTGCAATTTATATGATTCGCTGGAGTTAGTGAAAATATAATACATAGTTGTACCAAGAGGGGTGATTATCCTATTTACCAATTCATCAATATTTGACCCAGACTCAATGGTCAAATAATTGAAGGTTTCTGAGTACTTTTCAAGGCTATTCTCAAATGATTGTTCAATTTTTTGGTCAATCACAAGTCCTTTTCTCCATCCAAAATAGCGAAGAACAGCTAAAAAGGCGTTAAGTTTCTCTGAGAATGATGGAGTAACAGAAAAAGTTAGTTCATCAGCGTAAGTGAGTCTATTTTCAAATACCAAATGAGGGATTTGCTTCTCCTTGCAGATCTCGGAAATAAAAAACTGAGTTTCAATGCGATCTGTTAAGTCTAGTACAAGCAATGTATTTCCATAAAAATTAATGCAATTATCGGCCATCGAATATTCGCAATAATGTCATTCTACGAGAGAATTTATATCTCCTGAAAAATTCAAAAATTTATTTGCACTCAAAAATCGACCTCCTTCTTCATATACCACAATAGCCTCCAGAGAAGTGCAAAAAGTTAGGAGGAAATTGAAAAGGGTAAAATTCCATCAAAAATCTTGACGTGGATACAGATTTTTACTATAATTTTCAACGTAAGACATTAATTAAGTATCAAATAAATAACTTTGAAGGATATTTAATTAAAAATAGCCATATATTATGATTGAAAAATTTCAAAAGAGCTGAGTATTAGTTTCTGAAATATAATCCTTACAACAGAGGCTTTAAAGATGCAATTATTTATTTATTAATTTTTAATATGCTTCTTTATAAAGCCTTCAAATTTAAGTATTATTTATTAAGTACTGTAATGAAAATTCACACACTTTTGAAGTATTTATTTTTTCATAATGTTGTGGAATCTGAAATGTTATATTAATTCCATTAAGTTCATGCTATGCATTATAAGTCATGTTAAATCAAATTTTATCTCATATTATTTGCCCAACATTTCTTTAAAGAAGCTCCTTATCATGATTTTTTCACAATTAGGTATATATTTCTTTTATTCCTTAAACCCTTTACCCTGCATTATGGCTAATTTATAAATATACGTGACTACGACCTGGTGTTCCTGAATAACTTTACACTTCAAGTATAATTTTAAATTAATCAGCAAATTATTCATTTATTTTAAATAAGCCTAAGCCTAATTTTCAATAAAACGATAAAACCTTTGATAATTTAAAAATGGCAAGTAAATAAAATGCCAAAGATTTGGCATTTAGACACCATTAAATAATAAATCCTTTTAAGAGAATAATATAGATTTATGATATTCATAAGCACTGATTTAAATATATAAAGCTATCATCATCTAATTTTACTAATTTATGATTAGATAATATTCTATTAAATACCAAAAATAAAAGACTTTTTAATTATGGGCTTTGATCTTCAATTTTTCGGGGGGAAGATATTGAGGTTCCACTTGGCATAATTTTTGACAAAGCGAGTTTTGAGCTTTTGCCAAAAGTAAAAGCAAACTTAAATAAATTCGATTCATCTTGGCCCTTTTTGCGAAACAGGAGGCTTGGATATCTTTTATACTGAACATATACTCCAATCAAAACTATGATTATTAGTCCAAATATTAAAATTGATATCAAAATAATTGGATTTTCATCGAGCTTTCTAGCCAATATTGAGAGTGTCGCTATTCAAACAATTGCAATTAAAATCAAGGTTTGCCATCAGCTGAATCTTGAATAATTGTATGGCTTGAATTTTAAAAGAAAAATAATATACAAAATCATAACCACTAAAAATAGAATTTCATGAAGATCGCGTTGTGCTCTCTTCACTGTTTTGTTCATGGCGATCAATACAATTTGAAACATTGTCTTTACCATTAAAAATAAAGGAACGGCTTTTACATGCAAAAGAGGTTGCAACTCTTGCCAAAGAGGCCTGCAAAAAACTGCAAGAGGCTCATAAGCTACTAAAGCTAAAACAGAAAAAAGTGCATAAATTAAGTGCTCATCTTTTCAGCAAAAATATGAACAGTCTTGAGCAAGAAAACTATCAGTAAAATTGTCACCAATAGATTGATCACATAAAATATATCAAGACATACTGAAATAAAAGGAATAAAGCACAAATCGCCTAAAACTGGCATAAAATAGTCAGCAAAAGCATCTAAATTTCTAAATATAAAATTCGTCGGAAATTTTTCATCAAGTCGTAAAAGCACAACCAAGCATAAAACCACCCATAATCCTATTGACCCAAAAACAACATCAACAACGATTCAAAAAATTCCATTTCGCTGATTTAAAATCTTGTCCACACTCAAAGAAAATGTATTGCTTATATCAGCTAATGAAGAATTTATCGGAGTGAAGTCTGGACCCATTGATAATAATTGAAAAAATTCAATTACGATATTGATCCCAACAATAAAATCTTGTAAAGAAATTTCTTCTCTGATTATTAATGGAGGAACAGATATTTTTCACCAACGTTTTCATATATAAATGGTTATAATAAGGGAGACTAATGTAACAACGAAACAGATACCAAAAATAAGAGTTCTTCCCTTTGAGAAGGTCTTTATGAGCCGATTTGCAAAAGGGCATTTATAATCATTATTTCTTAAATCTGCTGGTTTTATTGTTGATCCATCAGCATATACTAATGGCTCTTTGATTTGAATAAGCTGTGTGCTTTGAGGCTTAAACTCACCTACAATATAAGTTGTTAGATTTCCATTTGTATCTAGCTTGTTTGCAAAAATTTCCAAAACTTGCAAAATTCTATCGTTGGACCCTTTTTCAATTATGACTTCTCCAGTGCATCCATAAAACTGCTGGCTTCTCATAGTTTCCTGTAGTTTAAAAGGATTAGTGTAATCTAAGCCTCTGTTTATCATGAAATCCAAAGCATGTGCAATCAAAAAAACTGAATCAAAGTAAAAACAGCTGTAGGAATTCTTTTTATTTCCATAAGCCTTTGATATCTGTGCTGAAGCTTTTGCTCCAAGTGGTCCGACTCAGCTTTGTCCATATATAGTCATCATCGGAACAGCAGTCTCATAAATTTTATACTTATACTCATTGTCGTAGCCCACAAGTGGAATGGTATCTGCTAGAGATGCTATTACAACTAGATCTCCTTTTCTTAGTCCTAAATCATAAAATTGCTCAAATATGTAATAAATTGCTGGAAATTGTACAAGTGAAATAAAAAATCTTGCCTGAGAATCAATAATTTCTTGCAAGAGATGTGAATACTTTTTCACTCCGTTTCTGTCAAGATTAGACGGAATCATTCTGCTGCTTTCTGAATTGACTAGCTGAATATGTTGGCTTTTAGTGCTTTGGCTTAAATATTCATAGGCAGATAACCCCCATGAATCATTTTGATAAAGAACTGCAGCTTGATGGCAGCCTAAAGCCCTGATAAAAATTGGAAGCAGTGAGAATGCATAATAATTGGAAAGTTGAACTCTCATATACATTGGAAAATTTTCTTTTGAGCTTAACCCTGCATCTCCGTTTGAAGCACTTACAATAGGGAATGATAAATTGAGCTGCTTAAAAGAAACCATAGAGCCAATCGTCATTACAGATCCTCAAGCTGAGATGTGTCCATAACCAAAGTTTTCTTTATCTTTTTGATAGCATGTATTAGCAAATGTGGCATTATAAATTGTTGCCCCGCAGTCAAAGTTGAACAGTTCCAGTTTGAAGTTTGTGAGAATGCCAGAGTTACTTTCATTTATTATATCTTGAGCAGCATATGAGCCATATCCTCCAACCAGCCCAATAAGAATATCTGGTCCATTTGGATTTGAAGAGCCAGCTTCGATGCTTAATTTTAAGACTTTCTTCTCTGATTTTGGAATTTTATTGGTATTGCCTGGAAAAATAATATTTTCGAATATTGATAATTTTCCTTCAACAATTTCTCCTACAATTGCTCTTTTTCCATCTTGGATATTAATTAACGAAAAGTCTCTATTATATCAATGGTTTTTGAAAATAGAATGAAGATGAGAAATGATTTCAAGATTGTTTTCTGTGTGAATGTGTTTCAAAAGTTCATAAATAATGCTTTCAATTGATGATTTCATATAATCTTCATCTGAAAAGCTGAATTCTTGCCCTTTAGCAGTAATAATCAATGCTCCATCAATTATGCACTCATATCCACTTCTTTGATCGAAAATAATCCCATTTCCACTTGTTAACAGGTTAGTTGATGTTAAGGCCTTTTGAATTTTTAATGATTTTGTTGAGTCCAAGAAAATGAGGTATAAAGTTGCACCTAAAGGAGTAATGACTCTATTCACCAGCTCATCAATATTGGCTCCAGATTCTAATGTTAAATAATTGAAATTTTCTGAATAATTTTTAAGATTTTCTATCAAGGAAGTTGTGTATATATCATTTACAATTAAACCTTGAGCTCATTCAAAATAAATAAGAACAGCAATAAAAGAATTGATTTGACTCAAAGGAGATGGTACTATTGAGAAAGTAAACGGATCAATATATGCTAGCTTATTCTCAAACACTAAATGAGGAATTTTTCTCTCTTCACATAATTTCATAACAAAAGTCTGCGTTTCAATGCGAAATGTTAAGTCTAAAATAAGTATGGTATTCTCATATGTAATAAAACAATTTAATGCATCATTATACTCACAATTATGCCACTCAACAAAGGTGTTAAACTCTTCAGACAGATCTAAATAGGGACCAGAACCTCAAATATCACTTTTTTCATATATCGCAATAACTTCCAAGCAGCTAAAAATCTCCAGTAAGTAAATATACACAACTGATTTCCAGAGTGGAAATCCATTATTGCGAACACTTCCTACAACTACAGACGTTTTAGATTTTGACATCATTTAATGTTATTTTATGTGATTGAGATTGATTACATATCTTATAGAATAAAACAATCAAAAAATAGATTTTTTTAAAATTCAGGATTCAAAAATCACACTATTCTGTGAAATATATGAAATGCGGAAATTCTGAAAGAAGATTAGAATATTAACAGAAACCTATCTCGAAGCAAAAAAATTGTATTTATCAATAATTTCTTAATCATCAAAACTGTGAGGAAGCCTTAATTAAGGTGTTGAGAAAATTTTATAGTGATTTCAATTTATGCTAAAATAGCAAAATTTAGAAACTTCTATTGAAAAGGCAGAGGCTCATTCGAATTGTTGTTTTTAAATAAAAGTATAATGTAAAAATGTAGTTGAATCAGCTGAACAAACCCTAGTTAATTTAGTTTGAAATTTTTTTTCATTTCTATAGAATTAAAAATAGCTTTATATACCCAAGATCCCAGCCTGCCAAATTTTGATAAGACAATACTTTGAAAAATATAGACTTTCCAAAATATAAATAAACCAGCAAGATAGTTTATACCTTTAATGATTCTGAACGAATTAGATTCTATTCATTTTTGTTAATAACAAATTAAATAAAGATAATTAATATAAAAAGTTGCACTAAGGACTCGGAGCTTCAATTTTTCTGGGAGAAGATGTAGAAGTTCCTATTGAGACAATTTTTGATAAAGCTATTCTTGAATGCTTGCCAAAAGAAAAGGCAAATTTAAATAAGTTGGTTGTATCTTGACCCTTGTTGCGGAATAATAGACTTGGATACTTTTTATATTGCACATAAACTCCTATTAGAGCTATGATTATAAATCCAATTATCAAAATAGATGTCAATATAAGAGGATTGCTACTTATTCTTTCAGCCAATATTGAAATAAAAGCAAGCCACACAACTCCTATTTTAAACAAAGTTTGCCATCAACTGAATCTTGGATAATTGTAGGGTTTAAATTTAAAAAGGAAAATAATATAAAAAATCATCAGAGATATAAATAGAACGCCATGTAAAGTACTTTCAGCTCTTTTGACTGTCTTATTCATAGCAATTAAAGTAATTTGAATCATTGTTTTTACCATCAAAAAGAGAGGAACTGCTTTCACATGTAAAATGGGCTGTAGTTCTTGCCAAAGAGGTCTGCAAAACACTGCAAGTGGCTCATAAACTATTAAAGCAAATACTGACAAAATTGCATAAATTAGATGCTCATTTTGCCAGCAAAAATAATAACAATCTTGAGCAAGAAAGCTGTCAGTAAAATTATCACCAATAGATTGATCACACAAAAATATATCTAAACATACAGAAATAAAAGGAATGAAACACAAATCACCTAAAATCGGCATAAAATAGTCTGCAAAAGTATCTAAGTTTCTGAAAATAAAATTATTTGGAAATTTTTCATCAAGTCTTAGAAGAACAACCAAGCATAAGATCGCCCATAATCCTATCGATCCAAAAACAACATTAACAACTATTCAAAATATTCCATTCCGTAATTTTAAAATGCTATCCAAACTAAGAGAAAAGGTATTGCAGATATCAGCGAACGTAGAATTAATTTGAGTAAAATCAGGACCCATTGAAGAAAATTGAAAAAATTCAATGATAATAGTTGCTCCAATAATAATATCTTGCAGTGAAATTTCTTCTTTTACAGTCAGTGGTATAACCGATATTTCTCATCACCGCTTTCATATATAAATAGTAATCAAAAGTGAAATCAAGGTAATACTAAAGCAAATACCAAAAACCAGGGCTCTTCCTTTTACAAAAGTTCTGATCTCTCTATCAGGAAAAGGACACTTATAATTAGTATTTCTCAGATCAGATGGCTTTGTTGTTAATCCATCTGCATATAGCAAAGGCTCTTGAATTTTTATAAGTTGAGTGCTTTGTGGCTTGAACTGGCCAACAATATAAGTAGTCAAATTTCCATTTTCATCCAACTTACTTGCAAGAATTTCAAAGATTTGCATAATTCTATCATTTGATCCTTTTTCAATAATGACTTCTCCAGTGCATCCATAAAACTGTTGACTTCTCATTGCTTCCTGAAGTTTAAATGGGTTTCTAAAATCCAGTCCTCTATTTATCATATAACCCAAAGCATATGCAATTAAAAACAATGAATCAAAATAAAAGCAGCTGTAAACATTCTTTATGTTTCCATAAGAAATTGAAATCTTTGATAGAGCTTTTGCTCCAAGTGGTCCAACTCAACTTTGTCCATAAATTGTTAGAATCGGAACTGCAATTTCGTACAATTTATGTTTGTACAGATTATCGTAACCTGAGAACGAAACAATTTCTGCAAGTGACGTCAGGACCACCAGATCTCCTTTTCTCAGTCCCAGATCATAAAATTCTTCAAATATATAGTAAATTGATGGACTCTGCACAAGTAAAATAAGCAATCGTCCCTGAGCATCAATTATCTCTTGAAGAATGCCTGAGTTTTTCTTAATACCATTTCTG